>CAUYPK010115603.1:0-36491 GCA_963574355.1 Loris lydekkerianus | reverse complement strand
GGGGGTAGAACCAGGGCTCCACCTCCTCCTGGTTCATGACTGGCGTGAGGTGAAACTGCTTCAAGTACCAGGTGAGGAGCTGGTGCACTACTGGAATGTCCTTTTTTTCCATTGGTCGTAGTCCAGCTGTCTTGGGAGTCTCTGGCAGTCGGTAGAGCTTCATGGTACGTTGCATGGTCATATTTCTGCTCAGATGGGTAAACTTCACTTCAGTCAGCTTCCGTGGGTTTAGGGACTGATGCCAGTACCTGCAGGTGCCAACAGGCTTTGGTAGTACCACACCAGCAGTGTAAACAGCTTGGAAAATGCCCTCCAGGTGAACCCGCCTGGTTATCTCTGGAATCAGGACTGGAGCTACCCTCTTGGACCGTAGCTTCTTATGTACACATAAGAAGTTAATTTCTACCATCTTCTCTGTGTCATAGACATGGATTTTCGCTGGGATGGCGCTAATAAACCCAACCAGTTTCCGACTTGAGACCACTGGAACCCCACAGTGCCACTGTGGCAGCCAGCCGGGTGGCCGGAGAGCCCACAAAAGAAATTCTGGGGAATAATCAAATTGGAACATGTTGTCATCATCTTCCACATAGTTCTCATTCAGGAGGGTGTACAGTTCTTTCAGCACACCACGGTCTCCCAGGTCCAAGGCATCCCAGGTGAAGCCCTGGGGTAGAGTATAGGGCTCCTGCCCTATGTTATCTTTGTCAGGTTCCACAGGACTATGGGTGTTCACCACTTCGCCTAGTTTGGGGACAGGCTGCGTATCCCAGAACTGGTAGCTTCGCTTGCTAGCCTCCTCCATGGTTTTGGCAGGTCCCAGAGCCATTGAGAACAGCTCAATGGCCTTCTGTATTTCCTGGATCCTCTCTGCTGGCAAGGAGTTCATCTTCATAGGCTGATCTTGGGCTGAATCTGTCTCGCTGCCTTTTTCTTTCTTCTTTTTTTGTTTCTTTTTCTTCTTTTTGGATCCAGTGTCATTGGCTAGATTCAAACCACACATCTCCTGTTTAGTGTTTCTTCTTTTTTAGTAGAGAAGGGGTCTCGTTCTTGCTCAGGCTGGTCTTGAACTCCAGAGCTCATGCAATCCACCCATCTTGGCCTCCCAGAATCCATAATGATTTTTTTAAATGTAACTATGTCCCATTTAATATTTAAAGTGCCCTAAACAATTATCTTTTGCTTATCGAAATTCAAACTTGACACTCTATATAATAGTTTACCAGGAAACCCTAGTTTTGTGTCTGAACTGAGTGATAAAAATTATTTGGACCAGTAGGTGGCTACCCTTTTAGAAGAATTAGATACTATGTAATTCATTACAGCATTATGTACATAATTGGTCTCATATAAAAACAAATATAAATCTTAATTTTTAATACTTTTTCAATCACAAAAGAAATACCTGTGTCAAAAAATTTTTAAGTACCCATATCTTAAGTTGTCTAGCTTTTGTATAAGTATTGCCGAAATCTATTATCTTAGAAAATCAAACTCAGATCTAGTGAACAATGAGATATTTTATTTTATCTTTATTAGTTGGGTTAAAAACATAGCTAAGAGTTGCTAAAACATGTCATGTCCAACAACCTAGACATAGCTAAGTACTTCTTTAAAATAAATGAAGACTATAAATGCTAAATTCTAAAATACACCCAACATTATTTCATTGCAAGAGCAGTTACTATAACACCTACTTTCCTGTATGTGAGGGCAGGTTTAGTTTCTTAGCAAAGTGAACTAAGAAGAAGGCAACTCTGGTAGTGTCAAGGGCAGCTGATCACAACCTCAAATGATGTACAATCTCACTCAACAGTGAGTAGTCACTGATGAGGCATTATTTAAAACAGGTAAATTGAAAAAATAATTTTAATCAGTTGTGGTTATTGATCAGCAATAAAATGAAGTTATAAAATCACAAGGTTGTAGTAATATGGAATATGATTTAGAGAAAGAAAAAATGAAAATATTTCAAAGGCACAAAAGGCAACTTAGTGATAATTTTTACTGATAGTTCACCTACCTCTAGATAGGTATTACTAATAAATATTCAGCACTTGTATTTAATACATGCTATTAAATATAGAATAATTGAGAACATAGTACATACATGTCATAGGGGTCCCCTAACTAAGGAGTTTACCATAGAGGCTTTTAGAACCTTGTTCAGATTCTCTGATTTTTAGTTTCTTAAGTACAGATTGTGCCTCCCTTACCCATACACTTGTCTTCCTGATCTCATTTCTGACACCTCATTGTTACCTACTTCTAATCTCTTACCTTTTACACCCATATTTTGTTCCCTGAGTATCTGTTCACACAGTATTAGGGATGACCCCTAAGAGTTACCCCAAACAGTTATATAAAATATTATTGTTCCTTCCCTATTTTAAGCACAAAGATCATGATAACCTCCTGTCACCTCAATAACAGAAATAAAAAGCAACTCTCTTTGGGGGCATTTTAAGTTATCAATATTAAAGCTAGAACAAGACATAAATCTGGTCCTGACTTGTGACCAGATTTAGGGTATTTGGGCATGGAGGGAAGGTTATAAAGTCCTGCACTCCGACTTGCTATGTTTTTAAAATAGCTATGCTATGCGAACAGTGTGCATGCAGCAAGCCCTCCACACCAGCTCTTCCTATCACAATAAAAAGTTGAAAGTTTCACAGATAAGATCGCACATGGTCAAGTAATTTCAAATATTCGCCCAGTCTTAGGTGATTGGGATGAGACCCGGAAACCACAGCAAGCTCCTTGCGGCTGATTTCCAGGGTGTACCCGAGGCGTCCCCAGCTCCCCCAGGCCCACTCCCTTCCGGAGGCTAGCCTGTCAGTGCAGGGAAGGGGTGACCCTCGGTCGTGGGTTTCTACTTCTCTGTCTCTCTGGGCATCAGCTGTCTTCTGCTTGCTCCTTTTGCTGTGTACTGGCTAATACAAAATGAAATGCTCACGTCGTAATTTAAAAAATTTTAAAAATCAAAAATTAAGCATAGGGTCCCCATGCAAGGCACACGTGAGTGTGTAACAGTCTGCAAATACCTCACAGGGAGTTTAGAAAAATCTACCCCTCACTGCTCAAAGGCCCCAGGTCTCCGTCAAGGTCAGAGCTCCCAGGTTCGCACCCAGAGAACGCGGGAGCAGCAGCCGCGGGCACCTCAGCGCCAGCTGCGTTTGGGGCAGCGTCAGGACCCGAGTGCCAGGCCCGCAGCGTGGAAGGGGACAGTTTCTCTCCAGGCGTCCAAGAGCGATTTAGCTTTTCCATGTACCAGCTCCATGAGCCTGGGCAAGTTCCTCGCCCTTCCTCCCGGAAAACTGGAGATGCTAAGGGGAGCTGCTGGTTATGGTGCTGGGAAGATGGAATGAACACACACCAGGCTCTTTGTAAGAATGTAACTATTGCTACTCCTCTTTCATTTAAGTTTTAATATGGAGATGGATTACTCAGATCCAAATATATGTCAAGTGGGGGGGGGTCTTCTTTGTGGTAAAATATACAAAACATAAAATGTAACTTTTTAACCATTTTAAGCACACTTCAACGTGTGCTAATGTATCCCCCTTGTCACTGTCTACCTCCAACTCCCTCTCATCATTCCAAAATGAAACTCTGTACACATTTAACACCACCTCTCGCTGCCCCTTTCCCCCAGCCCCTGATAAGTAACCATTACTCCACTTTCAGTCTCTATGAAGAAAGGGATTTGACCAGGAACCTCATATAAGTAGAATCATATAGAATATTTGGATTGTTTTACTTAGCATAATGTCTTCAAGGTTTATCCATTTTATAGCATACATCAGAATTTTATTCCTTTTAAGGCTAGATAATATTTCACTGTGGGCATATACCACATTTTGTTTATCCTTTCATTCCTGGATGGACATTGGGTTGATTATACTATTTCACTACCATGAATGATGCTGCTATGAACATTGATACACTAATATCTGTTTGGATCTCTGCTTTTGATATATATATTTTTTAGTATAGACCCAGAAGTGGAATTCCTGGTCCATATGGTAATTCTATGCCTATTTTTTGGAGGAACTGCCATACTCTTTTCCATAGTGGCTGAACCATCTCACTTTCTTACCAGCAAGCACAAAGGTTCCAATTTCTCCACATTCTCACCAACACTTGTCATCCTTCCTCTCTCTTTTTTTTCCTAATGGCTGGAAAGTGGTTTCTCATTGTGGTTTTGATTTGCAGTTTCCCAATAAAGAGTAATGTTGAGCATCTTTTCATGTGTTTATTGACCATTTGTATATCTTTTTTGGTATAATGCAATTTTTAGAGACACATTTCCTAATTGTTAACCTAAATAACATTAGTCACACTTAATCTATTAACAGGTACAGAGTATCTTCTACTATGTAACTGTATAATACACCATATATACACCATACATAGCAACCCAGCAAGGTAATGGCTTTTAATTTTTGTTCAGCAGTTAGGATAGCCACAGTTAGGATAGTGACAGTGGAGAGGAAGGAGGAAGATGGAGAGTCCTCCAGGCAGCCCAACTTTGGGAGCTGTTCTCTTCCTCCAGAAGCTCTTCCACCTGCCATGGTGCTTGCAGGAGGTACCTGGTGGCAGCATTTAGGGGAAGCTGTGGTAAGGATTTGAGTCACATATACAACAGAACCTCCATAGCTGATCACCTCCATACACTGATCACCTCCTTAATTTTCATAGACTGGACATGAACCACATGTTCTCAATGGAAGTTGTGTATGTTTACCAGTTTGCTCTAGTCCCTTGGATGGTAAACTTACAGAGGTTCTACTTCATTATAACTAGAACCATAAAAAGTACAGTTCTTAGATGCTCTGCACTTTAGATTTGCACTCTGAGCAATTTTAGATAGGGCAACCAAGGATTTCTTACAATTAGTGTTTAATAGTAAAAAAGCAATGTACTCATCACTCGGTACAGTCAGGTTTAAAGAAAGGCAGAGAGGAGAATGGCCCAGAACTAGGGAAGACACATTTCTCTTGGCCATGGCTGTCTTAGGTCACAGGACCCCAGAGTCATTTATTCAATTTATTTACCAAATATGAATATACAGCCTACTATGTGCCAGACACTGTTTGACTTACATAGTCAGTAGAAAATAAATGATCACAAACACATTATTTGTGCCAGAGATAAGTACTCTGTAGAAAAAAGGAATTAAAGAGTCACATTTTATAATATTTTTAAATTATTATAAATTCATACACAGCATATACAGTTCTCCCTAACATATACCTGTATATGACTCATTCTGTGGCATGGACTCAGTCCTTTCAACTGACTTTCCTTTTGTCTTTCAAAGACCTCAGTGAAGAGTGTGTGAAAATGCTTCTGCAAATACTGGCCTGTGGCCAAAGTGTGTGTCCTCCAGGTAAGTGTCACTGCCTCTCAGAGTGGAGCCTGGTATGAAGATTAATAGAGTACAAGGCACACTGTCATATGAATAATGAACAGATTTGAAATAGAAGCCAAGAAAAATGACAAAATAAGCCACAAACTGGAAGAAAATATTTGCAAAAGGTATACCTGGTATACCAAAATATAAAAAGAACTAAAAAACAGCAATAAGAAAACAATCTGATTTTAAAATTGTCAAAAGACATGAACAAAAGTTGTATACACATGGCATATAAGCATCTGAACACGTAGGTGCTCAGCATCACATGTCGTCAGGGAATTGTGAATCAAAACTATCAGCTACTATTACAGAGCTGGTCAAATGGCTTCAATCCAAAACACTGACACCACAAAGTGCTGGTGAGGTTGTGGAGAACAGGAACTCTCAGTCATTGCTGCTAGGAATGCAAAATAGTACAGCCACTTTGGAAAGCAATTTGGCAGATTCTTACGAAATTAAGCATATTCTTGTCATAGAATCCAACTATCACCAATAGGATACCAATATATAGATAGCCCTTGGTATTTACTCAAATGAATTGAAAAATTATGTCCACACAGAAACCTGCATGTGGATGTATATGGCAACTTTATTCATAATCACCAAAGCTTGGACACAGCCAAAATGTCTTTCAGCAGGTAAGCTGATACATCCAGACAATGCAAGATTATTTAGCAATAAAAAGGAGGAGGAGGAGGAGGAAGACGAAGAAGAAGAAGAAATGAGCTATCAATCCACATAAAGCAACAGAGGGAACTTAAATGCATATTCCTCAGTGAAGAAATCCAACCTGAAAAGACTATGTGACATCTGGCAAAGGCAAAAATATGGAGACAGTGAGAATATTAGTGGTTTTCAGGAATCAGGGGAAGAGAGGAGTGCATAAGCAGAGCACAGGGGATTTTCAGGGCAGGGAAACTATTCTGCATGAAACTGTAATGGTGGATACATATCGTTATACATTATAAATTACACATTTGTCAAAGCCCATTTGTACAGCACCAAGAGTGAAGCCCCTGTTCATTGTGGGTGATGATGATGCGTCAGGGCAGGCTCATCAGCTGAAACAAGCACACCGCTCTGGTGGGGGATGGTGACAGCAGGGGCACCTGTGTGTACATGGGGCTGGGAACATATGGGGGTGACTCTCTATACTTTTCACTCAACACATCTGTGAGCCTAATAACTACTCTAAAATTAAATTTATTAATTAAAAACTAAACAAAACAACAATGCCTGAATTTCTGGCCAGCCTTTGAAGAGATATGTGAGGATTAACTAAATTCCACAGGTAGAACATTTGTGCTTTTCAAAGAACGTACTACACCAAGGAGGAGCTCAGAGAGAGGCAAAGGAAAACATGCAGGAGCAGGTGCCAGTGGCGACCACAATACCCACACCGGCCACCTCTCACCGTGCAGTGTAAAGGCTTCGTGCTGCGTTCTCATACACAGATACCACACTTAACACAGCAATCACCTGAAGGGAAACTTCTCAGAAACCCACACTGACCTTGAGAATTGCTGTGTTGGTGAGAATGTGGGGAACTGTAGCTGCCATCTCTAGGGGGCTGTTTGAGACTGGGTGTGGTGCCCACACTCATAATCTCAGCACTTTGGGAGGGTTGCTCAAGGCGGCAGTGAGCTACGGCGACACCACTGCACTCCAGCCTGGGCAACAGGGCAAGACTCTGCCTCAAAAAAAAAAAAAAAGAAGAAGACTGTTGGCAATATCTGGTCAAATTTACCACCTTTTGACTCATCAATTCTAGTTCTAAGATCATATCTTACATATATACTGACACCCAGTCATACCACTCTGAGGAATAAAAGCTTTGTTTACTCAATAGAATAAAACCTTACATACATACAAAAGCCACTGCCTAGTAATGGCAGACAGATTTATAATTGCACCCAATTGGACAATTGCACAGAAGGAATGACTATCCTTCTGCATAAATCCTTTGTAATTATATGTCCGTATATATGTGAGATACATTCTTAGAAGTAGAATCTAGAACTAGAACTAGAATAGATACTGCCAAAACATCTGGGTTTATCTTTACAATGAAATATCACTCAGTAAGGAAAAGGAACCAACCACTGATACATGAAGCAACTTGGATAAATCTCAAATGCATTGTGTGCACAGGCTGCACCCTGTGGGATCCATTTACATGACCTGTTGGAAAAGGACAGAAAGTAGATCAGTGGTTGCCAGGGGCTGGGAATGAGAGATGAGGTCTGCCTACAAAGGTGCATCAGGGGTTTTCTGGAGGCATGGAAATATCTACATGTTGATTGTGGTTACATGACTGTACTAAAATTTATGGAAGTTTTCACTTAGAAGGGTGAACTTTGCTGCCTGTACATCTCAGTAAAATTGACTTTAAAAAAAACACTAGCAATAACATCAGTGAGATGACTGGTTAAATAAATTTTGGTACAGCCACAAATGAAATATTATGCAGTCATTTCAAAGAAGAGGGAGTTCAGGACATCCACACACTTGATTATCACCAAGATGCATAGATAGAATTTTTTTTTTTTTTTTTTTTTTAGATAGAGTCTCACTCTGTTGCCCTCTGTAGATTGCTGTGGGGTCATAGCTCACAGCAACCTCAAACTCTTGGGCTCAAGTAATTCTTTTCCCTCAGCCTCCTGAGTAGCTGGGCCTATAGGCGCCTGCCAAAACATCTGGCTAGTGTTTAGAGATGGGGGTCTCACTTTTGCTTATGCTGGTTTAGAACTTGTGAGCTTAAGAAATCCACCCTCCTCGGCCTCTTAGAGTGCAGGAGAGATAGAAATTTTTAAGAGACAGTGTAGTACATCACCAATGACTTAAAGAAAGGGAAAATACTAAGAATATACATATATTAAGTATGGACATGTAGTAACTCTGAAAAGATACATCAGAAAATACAAAAAAAAAATTTACCTCCAGGGTGGAGGAGAGGTCAGTGGTCAGAAACTAACTTTGGTTCATGTTTCAGTGACATCTGAATATTGGTGTGCAGGCAGGTACAGGCAGGCACGTCCTCTGGGTACTCTCTGCAGGCTGCCTTCAGAGTTCCCATAGCTCAGCAGGCATAGGCTCAAGACTGGAAATGGGAAGGAGATGCCATCTCCCTTGACTAGCCAGTACTGGGTGCCAATGGACAGCCCATGTCTCAGATGGACGCCTCTGTCAGAGGCATGTTCTATAGAGTTCCTTAGAGAAACAGTCCCCCAATTTGTTTATCTCCAGGAACTAGTTTCACAGAAGACAATTTTTCCACAGCCCCAGGGGTTGGGGTGGGATGATTCAAATGCATTCTAGCTACACCTTGGCTCATCAGGCATTAGATTCTATAAGAGGCTGCAACCTGGGTCCCTTACGTGCACATTTCACGTAGGTTTACATGAGGACTTAATGCAACCCTATTTTCTTAAAATTCTTCCCCCGATAAACCACTTGCATGTAAAATAAAATTTTTCAAATAAAATTTAAGAAAAATTAAAAATATATGGTATTATATAATCTCATGCCTTAAAATTATGACTCTACGTGCTCACTTCAGCAGCACATATACTAAAATTGGAACAATACAGAGAAGATTAGCACGGCCCCTGCGCAAGGATGACACGCAAATTTGTGAAGCATTCCATATTAAAAAAAAAAAAAAAAAAAAAAAAAAAAAAAAAATGACTCTAGTTAGACGAGGCAGCATCACCCACCCTTGAGAATGAAGGGTGTGCAGTCGGAACAGCTGGTCTGAAGCCCAGTCTGTCATCCTCTGGGATTTTGAGCAAGTTCATCCTTCTTGTTACTTTTTTGTAAAAGGGGGCTAACAATGGCACTTCCCTCATCATCTGATGGTTAAATCTGATTATGCTTATAAACCAGTTACAGCTCATAAACAAATAGATACAGGTTAGTTGATTTTATTTTTCATTCTATAAATGATAGTAGTCATTAAGGAGTTAAATAGTCCTAACAACACATAAATTTTATATCATAAACATATGTTTCTTTTATAATTTAAAGAAAGTTAAAATGAAGTTAAAGGGCTTTTCAGGTTATTTTCCTGTCTGAGTCTCCCCTGTTTTAATCCTTGCTACTCAATAAATGGTCTGCCAGCAGCCTGTAGCTTCACCTGGGAGCTGGCTAGAAATGCAGATCATATCAATGTACACAGCTATGATTTAATAAAAAAAAAAAAGAAAGAAAGAAAGAAATGCAGAGTCTGGGACCAAGCCCAGGCCACCTGCTCAGAGTCTGTATCTGAACAGGCTCAGGTGACGTCACGCACAGTCAAGTTGAAAGGGGCCTTCTTTGTCTATGACAGGGGTCCTCAAACTGCAGCCCGCGGGCCACATGAGGCGGTATGATTGTATTTGTTCCTGCTTTGTTTTTTTACTTCAAAATAAGATATGTGCAGTGTACATAGGGATTTGTTCATAGTTTTTTTTTTTGTTTTTTTTTTTTAAACTATAGTTTAAAAAAACTCCAACAGTCTGAGGGACAGTGAACTGGCCTCCTGTTTACAAAGTTTGAGGACCCCTGGTATGACCACAAAAAAATCAAAGCATGATTTTTGCTATGTGGAATTTAAATATTTCTCAAGAAAATCTGAATTTTCTATCTAAATATGAATTTAGTTTCTTTTTTTCACAGTAGGGCTATGTTTAGAGTCTTCAAATAAAATGGTGAACTCAAATAATAACTTTGAAATTCAAAAAGTGATCACTGTTTAGACTTATATTTTGTAACTCTGAAGAATATGATCTTTCCAAAGTTATATTTTTTGACCAAATTAACCTTTAAGAAACTCTAACATATACTTTGATGAACATTTTAAGATCTTTGTGTAGAACTTAGAATTTACAGGTTCTTGAAAATCAAAAGTCATCTCAATGAAATTTTTCTTTTTACATAAAATTGTGCACAACACAGAATGCGTGATGTTTTTGTTGTTAGAGTACATTTACATGTGTATGCATATGTGTATGCGTATGTTTTGTAGGTCATAAAAAAGTCTTGTAAGATGTGTGTTTTAAACTTGGCCTCAAAATTCCTTGATGTTTTCACCTTTGGATGGCGGGGCTTATGTCAATCTCCTTCCCCTTGGATCTGGGCAAGTTTGTGACCATGTGACCTACAGAGCCCAGCAGAAGTGATACACATACATACTACATGAATTCTCAAGTTAATTTATAAAAATCATTCAGCTTCTGCCTGGTCCTCTTGACACGTATTTTCTCAGAATCTTGCCACCACACTCTGAGAAGCCCAAATCACATGGAGAGGCTGAACATAGATGGTCCAGACGCTAGCCAGGAATCCCAGCTGAGACCAGCCTCCAAGCCATCCCTGCCCATCCAGCAGACCTTGGAATGAGGAAGCTACCAGCTGACTCCAGTCCCTTGTTAGTGAGTCAACCAGCACTTCTTTTCCTTTTTGAGGTCCCTAATGTCTTGGAACAGAGACAACCCATATTGCGATTCCATTTCTAAATTCCTGACCCACAGTATCTGCAGGCATCTGAAAAATGTATTCCACCACTAAGTATGCAGTGCTGTGTTACACAGAAATGGATAGTTATATACTAAATAAACTAATAGGTAACTAAATGCTGAAGCAGTAATACTAGGATTTGCAGATTTTTTTCTTGTTTTTATTTTACATTTTCTCTATAATAAATATATATTATAATACAGCCCAAACAATGTTTTGCAAAGAATCTCTAAGATCAATCTGCGGCTGGGTGTGGTCGCTCACATCTGTAAATCTTGCACTCCCCTGAGGCCAGGGGAGGTGGATCACTTGAGCTCAGAAGTTCAAGACCAGCCTGAGTAAGAATAAGACCCCATTTCTACTAAAAATAAAATAACTAGCCAGGCATTATGGATGGCACCAGTGGTCTCAGGGCTGAGGCAGGAGGTTATGTGAGCCAAGGCATTTGAGGTTGCTGTGAGAGAGGCTGAGGCCACGGCACTCCAGCCTGTGGCAACAGAGTAAGACTTTTTCTGTGCCTCAAAATAATAATATCAATCCATTTATGTGGATTGTATAAATGATCATGAAAATTTGGCTTAACACCCATATTAAATTTATTTTCTTTAGTTTTAAACTCTAAATGACTAAATTTATTTTTTCACAAATTTTAAAAGATATGAATCATTAAGATGGGTGACTCCTACTGCTTACACAGTGAGAAGAAAATTGTAAAGGTACATTCTGCACAGTAAGAGCCGCCAATTAATTATATACACAAGTTGGAACACACTCAAATCATGTGAAGAATGTGTACAAGTTTGTAGACTGACTTTAATTACTAACCAAACTGTCCCAAGGCAGGGATCAGTGTATCAGGTTTGGAGCAAGAGCTTGGTAGATTTTGTATATTTAAAAATAACTAACAGTTGTAAAGCACTTAACAATTTAAAGATTACTTTCACAGGTGCTATCACATTTGGGCCCCACAACAACCCCGGGTGGAGGTATTATAAGTAAAGTTTGAGACTCAGAAACTGAGAATAGCTCAAGGTCAAAAGGCAGCTTTTCATCAGATTCTCATGTGAGCTCAAGCATTTCTAGATGTAAGAATTTGCCCAAAGTGGAAGGGAACATTTCCTACTCCCCATCTGTGTGAGCTGAAATTGAAAGTCACTTATTCTATTTCAGTTAGGATCCCAGTCACAGCAGCAGGAAACTACCCTGGCTGATTTAAGCAGGAGAGGAAATCTACTGAAATCTATTGGGTACCTGATGAAATTTCAGGGTGGCCACCAACCAGATCAGGAACTATATCTAGATTTGCACAGGGAAGGCGCCAGCGTGCCCCCACTGACATTGCTCAGTGCCTCGCAACAGCTGCCAGGGCTCTGCTGGGTCCCTCTTTATGTCATTATTCTCATCTCAAAATCTGGGACATGTGCTGTGACTGACAGGCACAGTGCCTCTGCCCTGGCTGCAGGAGAGGCTTGGGATCCATACCTGTACCATTCCTCCCCACCCCCCACTATCTCTCTCTTTTTTTAAAAGGCTGCCCAACTCAATTCTCAACTTCCCTTGCAGTTATGTGAGTCAGTTAGCTTTGGCTTATAACCCTAACACCTGGTGCCTTCAAGCAATAATGTGGCAGGAATATGCTCCACTCAGACCCCCTTTCAAAAGAGAACTCACTGCTGGACAGCAAGAAGTATCATCAGCTGGCAGCTTGCAAACTGAGGTCATTCTCACCCAAGGTAGCCTCTAGCCAATGACTGAGCAAGGCAGTGGTACAAAGGCCTAACCATTTATCTCCAATGAAGGATTCCTCGATGGGGTTCAACATACTCTTTCAAAATACAGCATTTGGGCATTCAAGAAAATAGCAGAAACAGGACAGGCTTGCTGACTTTCTCCCACTCTTCTCCCCTAAAAACACGTCATAAAAGAATTCTCTGACGACCTTCTGAAGAAGGTAATAGAATCCTCACGCACGAGGCACCAGCCCTCTATCTAGGAGTGTTCTTGTCTCTGAAGACAGAGACACAGAGAATTTGAACAAGCAGTTAATGCCAGTTTATTGTCATTAGATCATAACTCCCTTTGTCCAATTGTGCTTCTCCACAACTATCTACTTCCTCATTAAGCCTCATATAAAAATACCTGAGTCTGAATACCGTGGCTCGTGCCTATAATCCTAGCATTTTGAGCGGCTGGGGTGGGAGAATTGCTGAGGCTAGGAGTTTGAGACCAGTCTGAGCAAGAGTGAGATCCCATATCTATAAAGAATAAAAAAATTAGCTGGGAGTGGTGGTACTTGCCTGTAGTCCCAGCTAATTGGGAGGCTGAAGCAGGAGGATCATTTGAGCCCAGGAGTCTGAGGTTGCTGTGAGCTATGATGATGCCACCACACTTTAGCCCAGGTGGCAGAATGAGACCTTGTCCCAAGAACAACAACAACAAAAAAAAAAAAACCATGAATTTTCCTGTTTCTTTGTTTCTTCCCTTCCAAGGACTCACATATCACATAAAGCTTATAATAAACACATTTTAATCCTTCTGTCTTGTGAATTTATCTTTGTTGCAGGTGCCTTAGCCATGAGTCTGGTGATAGGAAAGAAAGACATTCCTCTCTCCCCCTGCATTCTGTAATGGGCAATCTTTACTTTGGAACTTCTTGTTGGGCTAATGCAGACTTGTCAGAAACATGAGTGGCCTCTCCCAGCCAAACCTGGATTCCTGCCTTTTATCCTTCTATAGGTGTTTTGCATTCCTAACTCCATCTCAGCATTAACCTCCCAGGAAACCCAACTTACAACAAACATGCACTTAGTTTACAATTCCGTGTTCTTCAATTTGGTCTGGATAATCCACGTTCCACACAGTCTCTTGTCCTCCAACAGGCGAGTCTGTTGTTCATATGGACTTGCTCATTTCTTCATTTGGCAGCTAGGGAGGATGTTAAGAGAAAAAGTGGAAGGCCCCTTAAAGTCTTAAGCTCCGAACTGCCATAACATTCCTTTTACCACGTTTTACTTGCAAAGAAAAAAGGCAGGTTCAGGCCAGATTCTAGAGGAGGAGAAATAGACTCTATGTTGTGAACGAAAATAAAATTTTAAGCCCAGTCCTCCACCCACAGAGGCTGACTAACTGGACCCCTCCCTCAACCAAGGGAATTTCCTAAAACTGAGTTGCTAGATTCAAGAAAGGAGATCAGACAAGCCTCATCATGTCCCCTGCCTTCTTAGAGATGTCCTCCGTGACTGACTAACAGGCCTAAGGCTGTGCAAGTCATACTTGTAGGCCATCAACATATACAACAAACCACTTAGGTCTGGGCATACATCTGGTGGTTTATACTGGTTAATAGACCCGGCATTCCTTTTCACTGACTCCTGGTATCTTAGACAAAGCCCAATTCTTTCAGCCAATTGTCAGCTAAAGAATCTTTAAACCCACCTATACCCTATAAGCTCCCTGCTTTGAGATGTCCCACCTTTTCAGGCCAAACCAATGTATGCCTCCCACATATTGATTTGTGACTTTACCTGTAATTCCTGTCTCCCTGAAATGTATAAAACCAAGAAGTTTCTTGGGTGTGGCTCCAGGTCATGGTCCTCAAATTTGGCTCAAAATAAACTTCTCTAAATGATGTACAGAATATGCCTTCTTTTCTGTCAACAACCTCTTAGTAGGAGAACCTGAAAAATCACATTGAAAAAATCTTGAGTAGAGGTCAGAGGGAAGCACTGTGGCAAATTTGCCAATGGCTACTTCAGGTGCACTCACGTGATCAAGCTGCAGCCAGTGAGATGTTGGCACAGGGGAAATGTGCATGTGGAGCCTGAACCTTCAAACACAGAGCTGTGATTCTGCCACCTGGAATCCATCTACTTTTATTATAGATGGTGTTGATACAGAGCAATACTTTAGAAAGAACCTGGGTTGTTCTGAATAACAAAGGAGCAGAGCTGCCCTGCTGACCAGGATCATATCTCAGCTGTAGGGGTGCGGGGAATCTGACTTTTTCATTTAAACCACTACATTTTGAGACTATTTTTTATTATTTACTTATTTATTTTTTCCTTTTTTATTATTTGGGATTCATTGAAGGTACAAAGAATTAGATTACACTGATTGCATTTGTTAAATTGTGTCCACCCACAAGAGGTGTGCCATACACTACGACCCCATCCTCCTTCCTCCTCCCCTCTCCCCACTTGCTCATTCCCCTACCCACCCCACCCTTGCATTAGCTCACCTGCTGCCTTCACATTAGAATAGAGTACATTGGATCCCTCATTCTCCATTCTTGTGATCCTTTACTAAAAATGTATTTCAACCTCCAACCAAGTTAATACAAAAGTTGTTAAGTCTCCATCTTTTGGATGGAGCCACTAAAAAAGTGGCTGAATAATATTCCATGGTATGCATATGCCACAGGTTGTTAATCCATTCCTGGGTTGGTGGGCATTTAGGTTTTTTCCACATTTTGGCGATTGTAAATTGAGCTGAAGTAAACAGTCTAGTGCAAGTGTCCTTATGATAAAATTACTTTTTTCCTTCTGGGTAGATGTTGGAACCAGGATGTTAGGTCGCCGGCCCCAGCCCATGAAACTGCCAGGACGTAGACCACTGTACAAGTTTGCTTGGGGTATGGCTCCCTATAAGTGCCCGGGAGCCCACTGTCTCAGTCAGGTAAGGCTCCCCATTAGGAGGATCCAGTTCTCTCAGTCAGGTCAGAGGTGCCAGAGTGCCTCAAAAGTGCAGCAGTCTTAGTAGGAGCCTAGTAGGAGCCTCGACTAACTTCTCCTCTGGCTATTTATAGAAGTGATCTCGTGGCTATTTACATCACAGGTGTGGAGACTGCCAAGAAATGATGTATGTGTTCCTTCGCTCTCATGCTTTTTAATGAGAGACCCATCCCTTCCCCATTCCCTTAGTACCAAGATGTTTCTTTTCAGGTGTCCCCTGCAGTAGATGACTACTAATGGGATTGTAGGATCAAATGGGAGGTAGAATTTGAGTTCTTTGAGGATTCGCTGTACTTCCTTCCAAAAAGGTTGTATTAGTTTTCAGTACCACCAGCAGTGTAAAATTGTTCCCTTCTCTCCACAGCCACACCAGCATTGGCAGCTTTGAGACTTTGTGGTGTGGCTGATTCTCAGTGGGATTGGGTGATATCTCAGGGTATTTTTTATTTGCATTTCTCTGATAATTAGGGATGATGAACATTTTTTCATATGTTTGTTAGCCACTCATCTGTCATCTTTAGAGAAGGTTCTATCCATTTCTCTTGCCCAGTGATATATGGGATTGTTGGATCTTTTCTTATTGATTAATTTGAGTTCTCAATAGATCGTAGTTATCAAGCTTTTGTGTGATTCATAATTTGCAAATATCTTCTCCCGTTCTGAAAAGAATGGTGCTTTGGTGTTTGTTTCCTTAGCTGTAAGAAGCTTTTCAGTTTAATTAAGTCCCATTTTAAATTTTTGTTGTTTTTGTAATTGCCATGGAAGTCTTCTCCATAAAATCTTTTTCCAGAGCAGCACCTGTAGCTCAGTGGGTAGAGTGCCAGCCCATATATGGAGGGTGGCAGAGTCAAACCTGGCCCCGGCCAAACTGCAACAAAACAAAAACAGCTGGCATTGTGGCAGGTGCCTGTAGTCCCAGCTACTTGGGAGGCTGAGGCAAGAGAATCACCTAAGCCCAGGAGGTGGAGGTTGCTGTGAGCTATGATGCTACAGTACTCTACCAAGGGTGATAAAAAGTGAGACTCTGTCTCTAAAAAGAAAAAAAAAATATTTTCCCAGGCCGATAGCTTCAAGTGTTTTCCCCACACTTTCTTTGAGGATTTTTATTGTTTTATGTTTTAGATTTAAATCCTTTATCCATTTTGAATCAATTTATGTAACAGAGGTGCAGGTCCAGTTTCCCTCTTTTACATGTGGTTATCCAGTTCTCCTAGCACCATTTATCGAATAGGGATTCTTTTCTCCAGTGTATGTTCTTGTTTGGCTTATCAAAGATCAGATGGCTGTGAGATGTTAGTTTCAGGTCATGGTTTTCTATTCAATTGCAAATGTCAATGTCTCTATTGTTGTGCCAATACCATGCTGTTTTGATCACTATGGTCTTGTAGTGTAGCCAAAAGTCTGGTAGGGTCATACTCCGGCTTTGTTTTTATTACTAAGAATTACCTTGGCTATACGGGGTTTCTTCTGGTTCCATACAAAACAAAGAATTATTGTTTCAAAATCGTGAAAGTATGATGATGATATTTTAATGGAGATTGAATTGAATCTGTAGATTGTTTTGGGCAGTATGGACATTTTGACAATGTTGATTCCTCACAGCCATGAGCATGGTGTGTTCTTCCATTTGTTAAAATCTTCTGCTATTTCTTTTCTTAGGGTTTCATTATTTTCTTTGTGGAGGTCCTTCACCTCTTTTGTTATGTATATTCCTAGATATTTCATTTTTTTTAACCTACTGTGAAGAGAATTGTGTCCTTGATTAGCTTCCTATCTTGGCTGCTATTGGTATATATTTGTATATGCCAATAATATACAATAATAATAGCCAAGATGGGAAACTCTTCTTTGATAGAATTCTGGTGTAATTTGTGGACATTGATTTTATATCCTGAGCCATTCCTATATTTTTTGTTCACTTCCAGGAGTCTTGTGGTTCTCTAAGTACAAGATCATATCATCAGCAAAGAGAGAGTTTGACCTCCTCTAGTCCCATTTGGATCCCCTTTATTTCCTTCTTTTGCCTGATTATCTTGGCTAGAACTTCCAGCACTATGTTGAATAGTAGTGGTGATAGAGGACAACCTGGTCTGGTTCCAGTTCTGAGTACATAAGCTTTCACTTTTACTCCATTCAGTATAATATTGGGTGTAGGTTCGTCATAGGTAGCTTTGGTCAGATTAAGAAATGTGCCATCTATGCCTGTATTCTTCAGTATTCTAATTAGAAAAGGATGCTGAATTTTATCAAATGCTTTTTCTGCGTCTATTGAGAGGTTCATATGGTCTGGGTTTTTTTGCTTCTTTTGATATGGTGAGTTATGTTTATAGACTTGCGTATGTTAAGCCAGCCTTGCATCCCTAGGATGAAACCTACTTGATCATGATGAATTATTTTTTTAATGAGAAGCTGTAATCTATTGGGTAGGATATTATTGAGAATTTTTGCATCTATATTCATTAGTGAAATTGTTCTTAAATTCACCTTTCGGGGGACTTTTCCTGGTTTTGGTATCAGGGTGATGTTTGCTTTTTAGAACATGTTGGGAAAGATTCCTTCCTTCCAATGTTTTGGAATAATTTCTGCAGTGTGGGTGTAAGCTCTTGTTTGAAGGTTTGATAGAATTCTAGAGTGAAGCCATCTGGATCAGGACTTCTTTTGGTTGGGAGATTTTTTATTGTTTCTTCTCTCTTGGTTCTTGAAATTGGTCTGTTCAAGATATCTATTTCTTCTTGATTAAGTCTAAGGAGAAGGTGTGATTCCAGGTATTGATCCATTTCCTCCACATTGTCAAATTTCTGGTGATGGGGTTTCTTATAGTACTCAGAGATGATCTCTTGTATCTGTATGGCATCTGTTGTTATTTCCCCTTTATCATTTCTGACTGAGGTTATTAGAGATTTTACTTTTCTATTTATAGTTAATCTGGCCAAAGGTTTGTTGATTTGATTTGATTTTTTTTTAAACTAACTTTAATTTCTGAATGATTCTTTTGTTTTCAATTTCACTAATCTCTGATTTAATTTTGGTTATATCTTTTCTTCTGCTGGATTTGGGATTAGATTGTTCTTCTTTTTCCAATTTTGTAAGATGGTTCACAAGTTTGTTGATGTGCTCTGTTTCTGTGAGACTCTCTTTTAAATAGTAGCTTGGTGTTACCCTAAATAATGTGTATGAAAACTAACAGGTATCAAAGTCTAGGGCAAAGTAAAAATGTTTATGAGTTTTAGAGAAACTTCTTTGGTGCTATATAATATAGTACCCCAATTTTTCCTGAGTGACATCCAGTCAAGGTCTTTACTACTTCCCCAAACATATTTTGGCCGATTTTTTTCCAGAAATGTCAATATGCTGAGTTGGATCTTGAATAAGCATGAGGCCATTCATTCAACAAGGTCTACATGCATGTGGGTTATAGGTTATTACCCCCAGGAACTCTGAATTACATATCACATGACTGATGAAAACAGTAGTTCAATTGTCAACTGAAGAGGTTCATAAATTTGGAAAGAAGAACTTTATTTCTCATAAAGGGTTCCAACCAAAAGGGTGGCCATTCTGGCTGGCTGGGAAGCAGAGCCTCAGGCAGAAGCTGGGAGTACATACTGGGAAAGAGAGATAAAGGGAACAGGAATTTATTCCGAGCAGGGTGGCCAAATATATGTATTTAATAAGCTATGGAAGTCATGAATATTTATGAAAGGAGAAACCAGCTCACGCCCCTTCATGGGACTCATGTGCAAAAATGGCAGGCTGGCATGATCTGAGGGTGCAGTGTCTGGCCTCTGATGTCAAAAGGCAAAGCAGAGGACATGACAGGACAACCCTCACTGCACTTCCTCAATAGAGTGCTCAAGACACAGTCCTGACCTCCTGTCAGGAGAGAGTGTTGATCTGTTTCAATTCTGTTGAAACCACAATAGGGGCGGCGAAAGATTAGGCAGTGATTGAAATCAGTAAAGCAAGTCCTTCCAAAGGCTGGTTCTCTGTAAAGCTCCAAGAAGAAAGCCTGACAGCCATTAGCAACAGAGGCTGTATAACAGGAGGTCTGACCTCCCCTTGGTCATGGCTAAGAACTCAGCTTTAAGGTTTTTCTGGGGCCCCCTTGACCACTCAGTTGGTGGGGGGGGAGGGGCCTTAGGATTTTATTTTTATTTCCTATAATTTTGACTTATCAGACTCCAAACCCATTTCCCATCTAAGCTTAAGTCACCTAAGCAGTTATTAGTGTATTTTTCCCTTGAAATATGTAGGTATAAGAGAAGTTTTATTCTTTCTGCTGTCATCTTTAGAGTGAGCAGCAAAACCTCCAAGTCCTCTGAATGTCAGGCACTGGTCTATAGGATGGAGTGCAGAAATGTGGCCAATAGTCTAAGACTAATATTCTCTTTGGAGAAAGACAAGTGAGAAACTTCAGCCAAGACATCTTCTTGCCAAAATTACTCCTTGGATGAAATTATGAATCATTTAGAATGTTTGTTAATTAATTTGATGAGGGAATAGCTGGGCTGATGCCATCTGTGCAGAATGATAACAGTGGCTTATACTACATCCAGAAATCAAAAGAGGAATGCAACAGGTTTCAAATCGGCACAATGCTGCAGCACTCCCACCAGGGGCTTTGTTTCTGGCCAGAACTGGTCAATACATTTAGCAGTATTTGCATATCCCTTCAAGAAAGTGTATATGTATATAACACAAAGTATTATATTAAAAATATAGGATTTTATAACCATACTACTAGGCTAAGATTTTACTGTTTTATAATTTTCTGCAACTAAACAGGAGGAGGAAAAAAATCTAATGCCTAGCACTAAATTTTTCTTTCTACTTCCAAATAACAGTTTTAAATCTCAGGCCCTAAACAGCAACAGATTCAAAAAGAAATTTATATACATAATTAACTACATAACTGATGGCATTTGTCTAAATATACACTTGATTGGTTTAGTGTTTCTTTGAGTATAAGTTTCCAAGCAGTAGTACATTTGGTGACTAGAAACAAAAATAAATAATGATAAGAAATTAACTGATAGCTAAATTAAAATAAGACTTTGCAAATTCTTTACCTGATTCAATACTATATTAACAGTATTGATGATATTATATTAACAGAAAGTAATAATTCTTTTGTATATTTTATACAAAGTATGTCAAGTAATAATGCTACTGGGATTATTTCTCATAGGAAAATACTGATGTTAGCACTGACTAAAACTTGAAGCTGGGAGAAACCTTGCACATTATCAGCTCATTATAGTAATGATGAAGAAACCAAACCCAGAAAATAATTATGGTAAGTCCAAAGTCATTATCATTTTTCTGCCAACCCTTACAATCTATTCTTCTGTATTAAGTGCTTTTATTTAAGTATTTTCTTTTCTTATTCAAGTTACTGACATAAAGAGGAGAAATGAACTCCAGAAGCAGAAATGATCCCAGAATTACAGATGAAACTGCTTCCTGGTATCATTAAAGTGTATCTAATCTAAAATTCTTTCCAGGCCTGGAGCAGTAGCTCACTCCTATAATCCACTCTGAGAGGTCTAGGCGGGTGGATCCCTTGAGCTCAGGAGTTCAAGACCAGCCTGAGCAAGAGTGAGGCCCCGTCTTTACTAAGAGTAGCAAAAACTAGCCAAGCATTGTGTTAGGCTCCTGTAGTCCTAGCTTCTTGAGGAGGCTGACGCAGGAGGATTGCTTGAGCCCAAGAGTCTGAGCTTACTGTGAGCTATACTGGCACTGCACTCTATCCAGGGCCACAGAGTGAGACTTTATCTCTAAATAAATAAATAAATAAATAAATAAATAAAATTATTTCCATATACAAGTTTTTATCTCTGCCTGGCTCATCCAATATTATTATTTGGATGAGTAAATTCTTCTAAGCTAAAGAAAAAAATAAAAAGAGCTAAATCTACCAAGCATATGGGTTCATTGTAAAAAGTTCCTCTCTACACCTGGCCTCGTCGACTACCCTTATCCCTTAAGCCTGTCTAGAACTCACTTTGTGGTCCCAAAGCTAAGGTAACTGCCATTGTACTTATTCTTCACAGTGCTAGTTATAATTTCATTTTCTTTATGTATGTGTATATATATTTAATATATCTATTTCCTACTTAACCAAAAGTTCCTTAAGATAAAGGATCCTATCTGTGTTCCCCATTATGTCTTTAATATCTAACACTAGCTTTGCTCCATGACAGGTTCTAAATAAACATTTGTGAAATTTATGACTAAACGAATGAGTGAATGAACAAACCAGTAAGTAAATGACTCTGTAGTAAAATTCATATTTGGTTAGACCTTCCAACAAATATGTAATTTGTCTCCTTTGTGTTTAAAATAGGGAAGGAAATAAAGAAATGAATCATGATAGACATCTGAAACTCAGAGTTCCAGAATTATTGCAGGGAAGTAAAATGGTTCTAAGGCAATATATTCAAAAATCAATGGCCCTGGCAGAAATTTAAAAATATGTCTGCATTTCCTCTACGTAATAAACAGAAGCAGGTACCTTTCAAGCAAGCAAAATAATGTGGAGGCAGCAGTCTCTTGCACATGAACATCCAGAGTGAACACAAAGACTGTCCTCTGTGCCCTTTTCTTTATCATTCTGTGTTGGCAATGGGTGTAGAGAGGTCAGGAAGGGGTCAGGGACAGTGTAACAATTTCAAAATGCTATTTAAAAGCCTTAAGGCAAACCATTGTTGGAAAACCCTCACAGCTACTCAACTGACTTTTGGATAACCAACAAAAATCAATTCAAACTCGTTGCTGTATCTAAGATAGTAAGTCAGGAAAGAAATGAGAACTAGCTTTTTAAAATGAAGTCAAAAGATTCAAAAGCAAAAAGGAGCTCTATACCAAAAACTAAAGTCTATGACAGTACACAAAGAAAAAAGTTAACTATACTTTCATGAATTACAAAAATAAACAAAAGGAAGTGGCATACAATGGTTTATAGACACTATTTAACAGAAACCCTGCAACTGGAAGAATCAAGTTCCAGAAAGGAAACACATTTGAGTGAATGTTTATCATCAAAGCAGGCTCATTGTAGCAAGGTTTCTAGATGGAAGAGAAAATCCCAAAAGAAATAAGGTGATTGAAATGAGTATAGCAGAAAGGATATTTTTAAAATTCACGATGACAGCAATAGCTTACTGAGAGATATGACATGTGGGAAAAGGTTGACTCTCAATGCCCAAGGCACTTGCTCTAGTAGAAATGAGAGAAAGGAAAAAGAAGAGCAAAAACTCCCAGGCACCCAACGAGACAGCTCAGAACAAGGGAATAGTCACTACGGCTAATTTCTGGCTTAAGTGATTTTTCTGGTTTAAATTTTATAAAACTCATTGGATAAAGATCTCGGTTTATAAACAGCACATTTTCTTTATAGTTAAGAGTTTGTGTGTTCTTTCAAATGTTTTATAAGACATCAAGGATTTAATGACATACTAGGCAAAAAAGAGAATCTTTCAAAAGGTAATTTACCTTTTCCTAAAGATTCAAATTTAAAAGCCCCAAGCTGAATACTTTTTTTTTTTTTTTTTTTTTTTGAGACAGGGTCTTTCTCACCTAGGCTAGTGTGCAGTGGTGTGATCACGGTTCACACTCCAGGGCTTAAGTGATCCTCCTGCCTTGGCCTCCTAGAGTACTAGTGATGCAGGACAAGGTGGCACCACGACCTGCAGCCTTAGCCCTGGAGGTGTTGATGCTCCCATGGATGGAGGAACCAGCTTGCTGGAAGGGCCAGACACCTATGGTGAAGACACTGGTGCCTTGCTGCCTCTTCCCCAGTACTTCTGACTGGTCAGTTTCATGGATGGGCCTTGCTATCTCCTCCATTGCACTTCTGACTGGTGGATTTCATGTCAGTTTCCAAGGCCTGAGAGTTCATTGGACAGCAGGCTGTAACTGACAAGACGTACACCCTAGCAGAACAACCCCCCCTGCCACTATATAAACCCCTGAGCAGAGAGCCGAGGACAGACCCCAGAAGAGGGAACAGAAGAGTTTGTTCCCCTCCTGGGTCCTCTCTGCCAGGAGTTTTTTTTTTTGTAGTTGTTGTAATTTTTGTTTCTGTAAATAAATCCTGACTTACCACTGATCCTGTGGTCCATCGATTCATTCTTCAAATCTCCAAGACCAAGAACCTTAAATTCCGGTATCACTAGGATTATGGGCATTGCTATGCCTGGTCCCAAACTTTGATTTACAAGACAGAACTGTATTCAAGATAAAACAATGATTTCATTAAGAGAAATTGTTAGAGACTGTAAATGCTAAAGCTGAAACAATAGTGGTTTACAACAGTGCTTTTCAAACTGTGATAAGAAACCAGTTTTTTTCCTAATCCGTTAGACTGATATTTTTACTTAACATAACAAAAATGAATTGCTATACTAAAAAAAAATTAAAAAACAAAACAAAAACACATTATTCATAAGAAAAAAATCAGGCAAGTCTCAATTGAAGGACAGTCTGCAAAATATCTAACTCAAATATCCTCAAAACTGTCAAGCTCATCACAAAGATGAGCACTCTGAAAAACTGTCACCGCCAAGCCCGGATGGGACTCTGGAATAGAAAAAGGACATTAGGTAAGACTAAGGACATCGGAATAAAGCATGGAATTCATTGATTATAATACATCAATACTGGTTCATTATATGCAACAATGTTCCATTCTAAAGCAAGATGTTAATAATAAGGGGAACTGGGTGGGAGTATATGGGAACTACTCCTTTCTTACTTTTTCTGTAAGTCTTAAACTGCTCTAAAATAAAAGGCTTATTACCTCCTAAATTTTTTTTTTTTTTTTTTTTGCAGTTTTTGGCCAGGGCTAGGTTTGAACCCGCCACTTCTGGCACATGGGGCCAGCACCCTACTCCTTTGAGCCACAGGAGCCGCCTATCCCCTACATTTTTAATTGTTAAATTCAACAGACATACAACTACTCTGTCAAATTTCTAAATGCCATGAAAAGTTTCACATTCTTACTGTACTCTCTCATTCTAGACTGGGAAGGAACAGCTCATGAACTAGCACTGACTGTGACACACCTTTGAGTAGCTGGTCACTGCTTCCATGAATGCCAATTCATTGGGTGCACAGCCGATAAGAAAAAGTAGACAACGAACTGAGTTCATTGTAAAACAAATTTAATTTGATATAAAGGATCATCCTGTATTCTGAGATTATCTCTTTTCCATATACTTGGTGTTACTTACTCATGTGTGTGTGTGTGTGTATTGCATGTATGTGAAGCAATGGCAAGGGTGGAGGGTAGCTATTTCTTTGTGGATGCCTTTGCCTACAAATTATTGAGGAGTGGCTTAAAGATATTCAACATTTAACATTCTCGAAACCTGCACCCAGGGGGCTTCCAAGGTTGGGAGATTGAGGTTCTCAGTGACTCCATCCAGGTTCCTCTCGTTTCTGCACTGTGAGATCCTCAGTCCTCTTCAGGGTCTTTCCTTAAGGCCCTGAGATGGCTGCCACAGTTCCAGTTGTCACATAAAGATACCAAAACTCAAAAGCAAACAGAGAGACTACCAGATACTAATTTGCCACGAAATTAAAGAAGCTTAAGCTTTAGAATCCTTCATTTATACAGGCTCTTTCCAAGGCTCTGGCTGGGGAAGAGATTGGGGGGGGGGGGGAACAATCCTGGAAATGCATGTACGTAGTCATGTATTTTTTGTTAACTGTGAAAAAGTGAGACCATTTTGAGTCCTTTTTCTTAAAAAAGGATACCAAAATTGTACAGTAAGTCTTTGCTTAACATCATTAGTAGGGTCCCAGGAAACTAACTTTAAGCGAAATGATGTGTAACAAATACATTTTTTCTGAGGCTAATTGGTATTAACAGGAAGTAAGTTCCCACAGCATATTTCTGGTCACATAAACATCACCAAACTTCTAAACAAAGACCCAAAGCACCTCTAAATAAAACTTGAAATAAATGTGAGCTATGCATGCACTTAAGAAAAATTAATATGGCTTGGCGCCTGTGGCTCAAGAGGCTAAGGTGCCAGCCACATAGACCTGAGATGGCAGGTTCGAATCAGCCCAGGCCTGCCAAACAACAATGATGGCTGCAAACAAAAAAATAGCCGGGCATTGTGGCAGGTGCCTGTAATTACAGCTACTTGGGAGGATGAGGCAAGAGAACCACTTGAGCCCAGGAGTTGGAGGTTGTGAGCTGTGATGCCACGGCACTCTACCCAGGGTGACAGCTTGAGGCTCTGTCTCAAAAAAAAAAGAAAGAAAGAAAGATTAATACTATTCAGCCATTTTTTTAAAAAATGGAGACTTTACAGCCTTTGTATTCACTTGGATGGAAGTGGAATACAGTATTCTTAGTAAAGCATCACAAGGATGGTGAAGCATAAATCCTATGTACTCAATTTTGATATGAGGATAATTAATGACAATTAATGACATGGTGGGGTGGGGGAGAGCAGAGAGAGAAAGAAGGAAGGAGAGGTGGGGGAAAGGAAGAGCAGAGAGAGAGAAAGAGGGAGGGGCTTGGGGTCTTGGTGTGTGCCACACCTTTTGGGGGTAAGACACGATTGTAAGAGGGACTTTACCTAACAAATGCAATCAGTGTCACCTGGTTTCTGGTACCCTTAATGAATCTCCAACAATAAAAAAAAAGAAAAGAAAGAAAGATAAATAAAAACAAGGTTGTTATTAACCCAAGTATTTTAGTTCCGGATCAAGGTTTTCTGGTGGTCTATTTTAGAGGAAAACACGGTGAAACTTGTGTTCACACGTACACCTAGGACACTGAACAAGCTGTGCTCACAAGCTCTGATCACAAAGCAACCATTTGCCTTTCCCTCCCGCTTCCTTCATCAGATGGGACTGGTTCTTCCACTGCCTCTGAGCAGAACTCAGTCTCATGACTTTTCTAATTGTTTTTAGGAAAAAAAAAAAATACCTACTATGACACGAAATTCCCAAACAGCCTTTAGTCTGAAGAAGGACGTCTACTTGTCCTACTCGCTAAGCATTTCTGACACTTTAGGCAGGGAGGAAGGTGGGTGAGAGGACGGAGTGAGGCAGGCAGAAAGCCTCTTCCCAACAGGCCCAGGACGGCCTTGAAGACTTTGGTCCTGGCAAACATTTAAGGCTGCCATTTTTGTGGGCAACTTTCATGGTTTCTTTAGAAACATCTACATCAGAGACCTTTTGCTTGTAACTTCCTTGACCTGAGTGATCATACCTCAGGCCTTTCTGGTCCTTTACTCCTTCAATAGCCTCCTAGAAGCCTGGCAATATCTTCAGGTCTCTGCTAACCCTGATCACCCCTCCGGGAACCCTTATTGGGCAGTATCTGGGGTAGGAACCCATCCCTCTGTCTCTCTCATACACACACATGGTTAGGCTCTGTCAGCTGCTAGCTCCTGTCTCATCTGAATAGACCTTACTTCACTAGGTTTCAGGGCAGGGAGGCCATACTCCAGCTCTACTCTTTGGCAAAAACTCAGAGAGTTGGGGACTCCAACCTGTTCTTTCACAAGCTGTCTGTCCTCTCGATGTGGGTCAAGGATTTAAGATACATCTAAACCTGTGCTGTCCTCCACTGTTGAAATTTATATTAATGATATTAAATAAAATTTAAAATTCAATCACATCAGCTGTAATTCAAGTGCCCCATAGCCACACGTGTCTAGCAGCTACTATACCAGGCAACACAGATACGGAGAAGCTGTCATGAAAGAGGCTCTACTGACCTTGAATTCCTGCATCAAAGTGGTCAGAACTTTTGGTTTCAAACTTATCATACTTTAGAGCCTCAAGCAAAACCTAAAAAACTGTTGCACAAACATTTCAAAATGTGAGATGTCCTCACGATATTAGGTATGTTGTTCCCAAGGATCCCATTTCATGCATACTGACCATTCCGTCTTTGAAGCTGTGAGGACATCACAGGGTTGCTCTGGTCAGCTTGCTTCAGCGTACTTTCAGTTACAGGGGTAAAATTTATTCCCCATACATTTTCTTTTTTTTTTTTATTAAATACATTTAATACATTTAATTTTTTATTAAATACATTTTTATTAAATACATTTAATTTTTTATTAAATACATTTAATACATTTAGTACATTTTCTTTTTTTTTATTAAATCATAGCTGTATACATTAATGCATTTACGGGGTACATTGTGCTAGTTTTATATACGATTTGAAATACTTATAACAAACTGGTTAACATACCCTTCACCACACTTTCTTAATTATTGTGGTAAGACATTTATACTCTACACTTAGTAGATTTGACATGTACCCTTGTAAGATGCAGAGAGTACATTTTCATACTGTTTAAAAGGTGTTCATACATGTTGAGTACACATTTTTAAAAATTTTCTCTTGAACAGGAAACAAGGAATCTTTGAAATTGAAATTTATCAGTCTATTCTCTTGTTCCCAGTGTGATGTCTGCTTCAAGATGTTTTTAAATAGTAGCATGATACAGCCAACTCCTTTATAATCTTTAAACACAGCATTTGACCATGGAGATGAACCAATTATCTGTTCTATTCCAAAACAAACAAAAAATAATGTCTTCCCGTATGAAAGCAATGAAATCTGCTGCTACATGACCATCACTCATTCTTACAAGTCTCACTGGAAGCAGGTGCATGGCATGGTATGGCTGAACAACAGCTTCAAAGAAAATGGTAAGAATTATAATATATTAGACCAGACTTAATAAGCCACTGGCAGGTCCATTAATCAGTGATTTTACTGGCAGAGATAATGACAGCTGACAGGGCAGAGCACAGTCACTGCCCGCTGTGCCCACTGCTGCTGTCCACTGGAGATATCACTGATGAGTGCTCCTGGCACACAGTGAAATAACTTGTGAGCGACAAGTGATGGATGACTCTCTTCTCCTTTTCCCTGAAAATCCATGCTGATCATTTGCTTGATTACCCATAAAGTCATGACATTAATAAGAAAAGTCTGTTCAGATCAGCACCAACAAAGTGCCGGATAGGTTGTCAGGAGAATTGTCACTCAAATAAAAGAGGCTGCATCTGAGCGCTGCACTTTACTCAAAAAGAGCAGTAGACAGTCAACAGTTCAATTTTAAATGAAATTGTGAAAATTATGACTATAATAGTTTCAGCTATTGGTTTTTATGTTAAACTTTATTTTTATTTTATTTATTTGTTTATTTATTTATTTGAGACTGTCTCAAGCTGTCACCCAGGGTAGAGTGCTGTTGTGTCACGGACTGACAGCAACCTCAAACTCATGGGCTTAAGGGATTCTCCTGCCTCAGCCTCCCAGTAACTGGGACTACAGGTGCCCACCACAACTCCTGGCTATTTTGTTGTTGTTATTGTTGTTATTGTTGTTTTAGCAGGCCCCAGCCAGGTTCAAACCTGCCAGCCTCGGTGTATGTGCCTGGTGCCCTACCCACTGAGCTATGGGTGATGCCCTAAACTTTATTTTTAGAACAGATGATTAGTACTGAGTTCTCATATACTCTAACATTTCCCATTATTATGGTAAGATCTTACATTAGCAGTGTGCATTTGTTGCAATTAATGAACCAATATTGATATGTTATTATTAATAAAGTCCATACTTTATTCAGGTTTTTAGTTTTTAGTTTTTTAGTTTTTAGTCTCCAATATCTCATGCAGAATACCACACCTGACAGTCCTGTCTCCTTAGTCTCCTCTTGGCTGTGACAATTTCATAGACTTTTTTTTTTGAGACAGAGCCTCAAGCTGTCACCCTGGTTAGAGTGCTGTGGCATCACAGCTCTCAGCAACTTCCAACTCCTGGGCTCAAGCGAGTCTCCTGCCTCTGCCTCCCAAGTAGCTGGGACTACAGGCACCCACCACAACACCCGGCTACTTTTTGGTTGGAGCCGTCATCGTTTGGCGGGCCTGGGCTGGGATTCAAACCTGCCAGCTCAGGTGTATGTGGCTGGTGCCATAGACTTTGTTTTTGATAACCTCAAGGTGGATTGGTCAGATATTGTGCAAATTATCTCTCAGCTGAGATTTATGTGATGTTTTCCCCATGATTAGACTGGGGCTATGGGTTTGGGGAGGAAGTGCTATTTTTATGACCTCATATCCAAGGAATGTGATATTGACATGGCTTGTCACTGTTGGTGCTGAGTGTGATCACCTAGCTGAGGCAATATTTGTCAGTGCTTCTGTGCAGTGAAATTACCATTTTTCCCTCCATTTTCTGTGCTTTATTCTTTCTTTTTTATTATAAATATGCTATACTTTTTCAAAGGAATTCCCCACGCATAATCCACATTTAAGGAGTGAATTATGTGCCATCTCCCTGAGGGCAGAGTATACATTTGAAATTATTTCACACTGGAGCTTTGTCACTCTTCCCCCACTTATTTATTTAATTATTTATATCAGCACAGACTTGTGGATATTTAGTTCATCCTTTTTTGTTGCCCAGATTGTCCCAGCTGTGGCCACCGGAAGCTGTCTTGGTTGGCTCTGTGTTCCCCTGACATACTCGTATCATTGTGTGTGTGTGTGTCTGTGTGTTCACTGTTTCCCTGACTTTCTGGCACTAAAATCTGCTCCAGCTTCATCCTGTATTTCCATCCCTAATCCTAGAATCAGCTATTTCTCCAAAGAGCCCTGGTTCCTTTTACTGAAGAATGGTGTTAGACACCAACCTCTGATGCTAGATGTGCTCATTGCTCCTGGGCCATCATTGCTTCAAGCCCCACTCAACTCACAGAGCAAGGAAATATACGTGTATACCAAACTGTGTATACACACATACCTATGTTTCTATATGTAATCATCTCTATTTACATTAAGCTAAAATGAAATCATAATGATGTCTCCAACTCTCATCCGTTGACTATGTGAATTGTTCTAGTCTCTTCTCCTTGCTTATGTATAAACTCCTGCTCCAGTAGCGAGAAATCTGGACCCCACTGTCACTATCCATTTACTTACCTGTTTAATGACCATAAACTTCTTAGCATGTTGTATGAAGAAATGAACAGTAACTTTAAGACTCTATTTTTCCATATTGAAGTTCCTGAGTTGTTCAAGGAAAAAGTGGTCACATAGGCTTTAATATTTTAATTATTTTGAAATAATATGAATATGAATAACTTATATTGAAAAAATATGAATAACTTATATTATAATATGAATAACTTACATAAATTTTTTTTTGGCCAGGGTTGGGCTTGGATCCGCCACCTCTGGCATATGGGGCCGGTGCCCTACTCCTTAGAGCCATAGGCACTGCCCAAATTTTTAGTTTTTTGAGACACAGTCTCACTCTATTGTCCAGGATAGAGTGCCATGGGATCACAGCTCACAGCAACCTCAAACTCCTGAGCTCAAGTGATTCTCCTGCCTTAGCCTCCTGAGTAGCTGGGACTATAGGCGCACACCAGGATGCCTGGCTAGTTTTTCTATTTTTAGTAGAGATTGGATCTTGCTCTTGCCCAGGTTGGCCTTGAACTCCTGAGCTCAAGTGATCCTCTCACCTTGGCCTCCAAGAGGGCCAAAATGGCCAACTCATATGAATTATTAAATTATACTGGCAATACCAATAAAGATCAGTTTTAAGATCGCCAAATGTCTTGCTTAAATAGCATATCCCAATGATATTTTTGCACATATTGAAAGTGTTTCTTAGTCCAGATTCCATAGAAAACAGAATCTAAGATAAGGACTTAGTGCTTATGCTTTTTAGGAAGCAAAAAGTCAGGGCAAATGAGAAGAACAGGATGAGAGCAAGGCGTGCTGGCTGGGGCTTCACAGTGACCTGTAGAGGACTTGGCACATTTGGGATGCCTCCAGACAGACCTCAGAGTATAGTTCACAGGAGGGAGAAAGGAGAGGGAATTTATCTGGCTTGCCTCCAGTCTCCTGTTTCTGCTGGCCAAAGTCTGTCCTGTGGCTAGTTATATGCTCTGCACCTCCAGGTTGCATTATCTAGCCCTGTGGACATATCCTCAAATGTCACACAGTCACCATGATCCCTGCCACCTGGCATTATCTCTGTGATCTTGTTATGAGGCAAAAGGGATTTTGTAGATGTGATTAAAGTTAGTAATCAATGACCTGAAGACAGAGGTATTGTTCAGGTGGCCCTGACTGAATTCCACGAACCCTTTACAAGTATAGTTTTCTCTGGCTGGTTAGCAGAAGTAGGCATCAGAGAGACTTACAGTAGGAGAGGGCCTCAATAAGACAGAGATTCTCTACTACTAGATGGGAGGAGGGAGTGCAGCAGGGACCCAAGAGTGGCTTCTGGCAGCTAAGGGTGGTCCGAGGCAACAGCTAACCAGACAGGGAGGCCTTTGGCCCCACAGCAGGAAGGAAGTGAACTCTGCCAACATCACAAGGAAGTCTGGGACTGAAGATTTGCCTAGTCGAACCCTAGGTGAGGACACTGAGCAGCATTTCTATTTCAGTCTTGTGAGCCCCTGAGCAGAGGACCCAGCTGACACAGACGAACTCTTCCATGTTGACACACAGAAATAATGAGATAACAAATCTGCACTGTTTTAAGCTGCTGTTTGTGATAATTTGTTATGTGACAAAAGAAAACTACTACATAGGGCATAGAGGATAGAATAACTTTCTATCCTAACAAAGGAAAGAGCAAAGTCTTAGCAGAAACAGCCATGCCTTGGGGGAATTGTTTGAGAATATGGGGTCCATATCAATCCAAATAATAACTAGAATCGCCTGAATGAAAACAATATCTATTGCTATTCTTAGCAACTTATGGCTGGTAGTTTGGGTTTTCTAATTTAAAAAGAAATATGTAACAATAGAAGACACTGTGTCTTATACTGAAAATTATCCACTATCACATTACGTACATCATCCTTCTTATAAATCTAAAATTACCGTAATTTTTCCACTAGTGAGCAATCTTTTAAATTTTTTTACCTAAAATTTTTAGTCCACAAGTATAGCAAACAGTAATGAGGAGTCCAATAAGGCCTAATGTGTGAGAAGAACTGTCTCATGTGCCGCTGGGAATTAATTACAGAGAAAATCATTTCATTTGACATTATAGGACTTCAATACAGTAGAACTATGTAATTGGACTACTCAAGGGACTATGATAAACTGGCCAACACATGGACATGGTCAATGTAAGGAACTAGGCTTACTGTGCTGAAACTTACAGTCTATGAAAATTACTGCATATACTCGAGTATAAGCTGAGTTTTTTCGGCACAAAATTTGTGCTGAAAAACCCGAACTTGGCACAAATTTTGTGCCAAAAAAACTCAGCTTATACTTGAGTATATACGGTAGGTGAACCAGCTTGGCACATATAGCTTAGAGGTTAGGGCGACAGCCACGTACAATGAGGCTAGAGGGTTTGAGCCTGGGCCTGCTAAACAACAATGACAACTACAACCAAAAAATAGCTGGGTGCTGTGGTGGGCACCTGCAGTCCCAGCTACTTGGGAGGCTGAGGCAAGAGAATCACTTTAGCCCATGAATTTGAGGTTGCTGTGAGCTGTGACACCATAGCACTCTACCAAGGGCCACATAGTGAGACTCTGTCTTTAAAGAAAGAAAAAAGAAAATTAGGTAAACTTAAGGTGGTGATCAGCTATGGAAGTTCTACTGTACCTCACTGTTGAGGGTTCTTGAAGCAAGAGATATTAATATAGGATCACAAGGGGGTTATCTGTACCTTAAGGACAATTAGAGACACAAGCCATCGCCATTATATTCCCAGTTTATGCTCTCAGAGGTCTCAAAAGGGTATTTTTGTATCAAAATCTAAAAGAAGTTCTCCCCCTCAAATCAATAAAGGTTAATAGATAATTGATAGAGATTACAATGAAAATTCAAAGATTTATTTATTCCTATAATGCACAGAAATCTGGCCTGGGGAATGGGGATTATGAATCCAATAAGGGATAGCATGTGTTGAGTGCTGTATTCCAAGCACCATGCTAAAGTCCTAATTTCATTTTAATTTTATTCCTACCTGAAAGATAGGAATCACTGTTCCCAGTTAATGAATGTGAAAATCAAGCAGAAGAAAGGTGTGTGAATAGCCCAGGAAGATGCAGCCTGTTCAACTTCACTTGGCCTCCTCCTTTTACTAATGTCTCCCTGATGACATCAGAAGTAAAGCAACTCAGGCCCAGTACATGTACACCAGCAGAAGAAAGAAAATAAAAAGAGTAAAGAAATTTACATCCAAACACAGGTAAAGAACATAAACATAAGAGGACTTATCCAAAGAAACAAAAAAAAAGTTTAAAAACACAATAGTGAGTTAAAGGCAGGCCAGCAGAGCACAGGGCAAAAATAGAGGAATGGAAATCCAGAGCAACATCTCAAACACTACGTGATGGGGAAACAGAGAAGGCTAAAACACAGGGAAGGAAATAAAGGACAAAATTTAATAAAGCTCTAAAAAGAAATGGTAAGGGGGAATGAAATAAAAAATGAGAGAGAGAAGATCATAGTGGCAGAAGGCAAACGGATACTGATGCACACACAGCTGCTGTCCCCTACGGAATACGGGAGCAAGGGGATTCTGATGCACACACAGCTGCTGTCCTCTACAGAATACCCAGGAGCACAGGTATTCTGAGACACACACAGCTGCCATCCCCTATGGAATACCAAGGAGCAAGGGGATTCTGATGCACACACATCTGGTGTCCCCCTATGGAATACCAAGGAGCAAGGGGATTCTGATGCACACACATCTGGTGTCTCCCCCGGAATACTAAGGATCAAGGGGATTCTGATGCACACACAGCTGCTTTCCCCTATGGAATACCAAGGAGCAAGGGGATTCTGATGCACACACAGCTGGTGTCTCCTCCGGAATACTAAGGAGCAAGGGGATTCTGATGCACACACAGCTGCTGTCCCCTATGGAATACCAAGGAGCAAGGGGATTCTGATGCACACACAGCTGGTGTCTCCTCCAGAATACTAAGGAGCAAGGGGATTCTGATGCACACACAGCTGCTGTTCCCTATGGAATACCAAGGAGCAAGGGGATACTGATGCACACACAGCTGGTGTCTCCTCCAGAATACTAAGGAGCAAGGGGATTCCGATGCACACACAGCTGCTGTTCCCTATGGAATACCAAGGAGCAAGGGGATTCTGATACACACACAGTTGTTGTCTCCTACAGAATACCAAGGGGCACAGGGATTCTGATGCACATACAGTTACTGTCTCCTACGGAATAACAGAATACCAAAGAGCAAGGGGATTCTGATGCACACACAGCTGCTTTCCCCTACAGAATACCAAGGGGCAAAGGATCTGCACATACAGCTGCTGTCCCCTATGGAATACCAAGGAGCAAGGGGATTCTGATGCACACACACCTGCTGTCTCCTATGGAATACCAAGGGGCACAGGGATTCTGATACACACACAGAGCTGCTGTCCCCTACAGAATACCTGGGAACACAGGGATTTGGATGCACACACAGTTGCTCTCACCTACATAAGACAAGGAGCAGAGGAATTCTGATGCCCAAACAACTGCAGTCCCCTATGAAATATCAAGGAACAAGGGGATTCGGATGCACACACAGCTGTCATTCATTATGAAATACCAAACAGCATGTGAGAGCAAGATGGAGGCTGAGTACCAGCTTCCCTGCAACTGGGCACCATGAGTCTGGGGAGATAAGACTCCAGCATCTCTGGCTAGTGGGATCTGCCTATAATCATCCCTTTGAGGACACAGGGAGTCAGCGAGAGACTTCTGGACCCCAAGAGGAGGACAAAAACAGTGGAAAACTGGCAAGCGGTCGTGTGTATTCAATCGGTCTAATCCTGCCAGCAGCTCTAAGTACAGCAGCAGTGAGACTGCAAACCGAAAAGGCCTTACCTGCGAACTGTTTTTGGTGTTTTTGGACTTGGCACTCAGTTGAACTGCCTTGGGGAGAGCTTGAGTAGGAGTGTGGAGAACTTTGGGTGTTGTCTAGGGCCCCAGACTGAGCTGCTGAGCCAGACAGAGCTAATAGTGTTTGGCTGTGGGCTGCAGGGAGGCATTGTGAGAGAACTGCCCCAGCAAGCTCCGCCCTCAGTGTTGCAGAGCAAGGATCAGGCAGGAGCTGGTAACCTAGTGACTAAGCAGCCTAAAGGCGGGGACTGAGCCGCCTTACAGCCTTAAACCTCAGGGGCAGAGTGAGGCCAGTTTTGGCACACTGGGTAAGTGGATAGCCACTTCAGCAGTGATGCCAGCGACAAGCACTTTCCTGGGAAAGCTTCTGCATAGCCAAGCTTAGAAGTTTAAAGAGCCTTTTAAGAGGGCTGAAGAGAGATTTAGAGTGTTCACCCTGTGGGATTTGAGAAATCAGTGGAGGCCTCTAGTCGTATCAGCATTGTGATTAACATCTCATACCCCAGAAGACCACCTGTTGCCCAGAAAATATTCAACAAAATATATATACTGCTTTGTTTTTGTTTTTGTTATTGTTGTTGTTTGTTTGTTTTTTATTTATTTTATTGTTGTTTTATTTTGTTTTTTAATTTCAACCTTTTCCATACAGATTTTTTCTTTTCTTTTTTTTTCTTTCTTTTCTTTCTCCATTTTTCTAGTTTAAATACAATTTTCCATTACTGCCTTTTTCAATAATTACAACTTCATTTTTGCTAGTGTTTCTACCCCTATTATTTGGCTTTTCACCCAATTTTATCCCATAAAGTTTTCTGTTTGTTTGTTTTGGTTTGATTTATAGCATTTTTGTCTTTCCTCTCTACTTGGTGGAGGTGAGGTACTGTGCCTGATCAGGTTAGCAAAGAGCTGCCGACCTCAAGGGAACCACCCAATGGAGCATCCCCAGAGGTTG
>CAUYPK010115602.1:0-29074 GCA_963574355.1 Loris lydekkerianus | reverse complement strand
GCTGGATCTTCAAGGCCACAAAGCACAGATCTCTCCGGGTGAATTAAAAAGAGCCAGAGATTTCACATGAAGGCTATAACCCAACTATACCACAAGACTATGAGGAAAGGACCAAGGAAGGGGAAGGGAGAGGGGAGGTTTTGGTGGAGGGAGGGTGATGGGTTGGGCCACATCTATGGTGCATATTTTTATCTATAATAAAAAAAAAAAAACCCTTAAATATTTTATCTTATTTTAGTGGCATAAAAGTAAATATTAAGCATATTCTGAATGTATTAATGAGCAATCTTTGATTAAATACTCATAATCCAATGCTATCTTTGAACTTTTGTTTATGATGTGCTTGTTAAAAGCCAAACGGAAGGGAATGAAAGTGCGCTTACTGGATACACGGTATATTCCTACCACAAGAAAGGTCAAAATGATAGAATCACACATTAAACTAACACCTGTAGCTTCATATGTTGAACATCGGAAAGATAATTGGGTGATCATCTTCAAAGAACTAATACAGGAGAGCCAAACTCTAAAGAACATACCCCTAGTAGGAAAGAGCATTAAAAAACATTCAACTTGGAGCGGCACCTGTGGCTCACTGAGTAGGGCGCCGGCCCCATATACTAAAGGTGGCGGTTCAAGCCCGGCCCTGGCCAAATGGCAACAACAACAATAAACATTCAACTTGCAAATAAGTCTAGTAAATGTCTTGGCAAAAATAGCACCAGCTGTCACATTAAATCTCTGTTATACATTTGAATTTTACTGGTTTCATAGTTTTGAATTTGTAAATTTATTTTTATTTTATGCTTACATAAGAACTATAACCATAAGGAGTATATAGAGGAAAGGAAAATAATCAAGGAATAGAGAGAAGCATAAATCTGTGCAAACAGTGTCAAAAAGCCCAGGATATGCCCATGGCTTACAAAACCTGATGAAATCTACAAGGGGTGTTAGGTTAAGGTTGTGTTTAGAGCCAGATGAGAACAAGGGTGGGATTGACTTATTGCTTGAAGCAGATGATGTAATGCGAATAGAAGCTGGAGAGAAAGCAGAACCCTTCAACTCCTATATTGCTTCCACCTTTGCTATCAAGGCAAATGATCTCCATGTTGAAAAGAAGAGGAAAACGTGAAGCCCAAGATAAGTGAGGAGACCCCAACAGAGGTCAGCAAGCTGCTTTGCATAAATCCAAGTCTCAGCAATAAATTACACCCCAGGGTAATGAAAAGACTTCAGATGTGACTGTGGAAACATTGTTGGCAATCTTTGGGGAATCAGGATGACTCAGAGGGGCCCCTGATTAAAAGCAGGACAATGTGGTGGTTTTTCTTCCTTTCTTTTTTTTAAAGACTATTTTAGGATTTTTTTCTGTTTTTCTTTTCAAAATCAAAAAGAAAAAGCTATATTTAGAAGTTACAAATCAGTTTTTAGGCTGATCCTCCTGCTCCAAAACACTTAGATTGCAAATGAAAAGAAGCTGAGAAGAGAAATCAATGATCACTATGTGCTCGATTTCCAAGAGAAAGTCTCATTCATTTCTTTTTGGATAAAGGTAACAAGACTAGGAGGCAAAGTGAATCTGGATTTCTGCCATGTATTTGATAAAATGTCTTCGTGACCAAGAAGCAGAACAGACGTAGAAACTGGAACTAGATAATCACTTAGGTGAATCTGCAGAGACATACCCTAGTGTTCTCTGCCTAACAACTGTGCTGAAATAGCCCAAGGAGCACCTTCAGAAGCCTAAGGTAGGAGGCAGAAATCTGTGGTTGAGAACTGCTTTGCCACCGACTGCTTCAGAAATCCCACAGGTTCAGCCCACTCCCCACCTTTGTAAACAAAGTTTCATTGGAATCTAACCACACACATCCATGTGCCTATTGTCCACACTGCCTTGGTGGTTTTATGGCCAAGTAGCTACAACAGAGACCTGGTATTGCACAAAGCTAAAATATTTATTACCAGGCTGTTTACAGAAATAATTTTTCAGCCCTTTGACTAGTTATGTAAACAAGGAGGATGTATCAGAACCTCTCTGATACTCATTTTCATCATCTACATCAATCAACATTAATAGAAATTCATAACTATAGCAAAGAGCTTCAGACAGCATCTAATGAAATGACAAACAGGAAAGCTCTTTATGGATGGTAATGTGCTATACTCAGATAAGGCATTTCTTATGATCAGTCTAGCTAGTCAAAGACTAATAGCAATATTTTTCACTTTAGAGACACACTACTCTCCCTTACACAGGAGACCCTCAAAAACACTGGATGGACAGATGGATGGACGGGTGGATAGATGGATGAATTAAAGAATGGTAGTAGTAACTACACCTTACTTGGCACCAATGATGTACCGTGGACACATACTGTTTTAGATACATTAACTCATTTAATCTTTATAACAGACATAGGACTGTATTTACATTTTTACATTGAATAAAAGAGATTTTAAAAACGACAACATCAGAAGCAACAATACTTATACAAGACTTACTATTTCTTAGTCATTGTGTTAAGTATTAATACTTACCAATATTATTTCAGTTAATCCCCTCAAGTAGCTCAGGAAGTAGGTGTTGGTATCATCATTATCATTATAACATCTTCCTACGTGAGCAAATGGAGGTTCAGCAAAGCTAAACGACTTCCCAAAGTCACACATTTGGTCAGTGGCACAGCTAGAATTAAACCTTGTCTGCCAGACTTTGAGCTTTAATCATCATATACTAAGACAATTGATTTGCATTGACAAGACTAATTAATTAAGGGCAAATGCAAAGCCTTATTGGCATAAATAAAAATCATCAACTCTCTGAACTGCCCCAACCTAACAAGGTCAGGGCAAGGTCTCAACTATGAAAACTAGTTTTTACTGGTATTGTTGTAGTTGGGACCCAGGATTCTCATTAAGGAAGAAGAAAGCTGGAAACATAGTAATGGAAGAAAAAATGACATTAAAGACCTTATTGGAACAATTCACAAAATAGAATATGGAATCCCACATGACAAGACCAGCTCAGGTCATGCTCCCATTACTCACCCAGTACCCAGCACATGCTGGGCCAAGCCCTACCTGCCTGCCCATTACTCACCCAGTACCCAGAGCATGCTGGGCCAAGCCCTACCTGCCTGCCCTTTACGCAGTACCTAGAGCATGCTGGGCCAAGCCCTACCTGCCTGCCCCTGCAGAAAGCCAAGCTGAAAGGATGATGGGTCCTAGGAAGAAAGTTCTTCTGGAATCCCATGATTATACTTAGCCAAAAAAAACAAAAAACAAAAAACAAAGAACTTGATTCTATATTAAAATTGAAAGACATAAGTCCCATGAAAACAAAGGTAGTTTATTTCCTCACATCTTGCTCAGCTTACAGCTAATTCAACTTGCAGTGAATGCATTAAAGGCCATCACTCCACTCACAGGCATAATTCTGAAGGCCATCGGGAGACCTTCTTTTATTTATTGATCTGACGTCTATACGTTTCCTGGATTTCAATATTTTTTCTCTCATTTTTCTTGTTAGAAGTATACTGTCTGAAAACTATGGCTTTATTTAACTTGAAATGTGTTCAGTCTACAATCCAGTCACCACAGATAAAAAGCCTTTAATAATTAAAGCGACAAAGGTGTACCTGCTAGCACTAAGATGCCCTAGTATGATGTCAGCCATCAATATTCCTACTGAAAAATGCTTTATTCAACAATATGCTCTTATTATTTCAGTCACACCCTCCTAATAGCACACATTTAAAACACATGCTCAAACATAGGGGATGAAATGAATATTGCATTTTAAAAATGAAAAACCTACTGCACTTGGAAAACTGGTTTGATGAGCAGATTTTTTTGATAGTTGCATTTTTAATTTTTTTTTTTTATTTTTAGAAACCATTTTGAGTAACAATTGTTTTAAGAACCTAGCTCTGTAAATCTCTTATAAATAGTAAAAAAGTAAAGGATATCAAGTCAGAAATTTACTAGAGGATTCTTAAAAATCTTGATTTATACCATAAATAAATATTTAAATCAAACATTGGCAACTAAATAAATATGTTTTTCTAAAACCTTTTCCTGTGCTTAAAAAATTATAACATGCCAGAAAATTACACATAAATAGTTAATAAGGAAGAATTTGTTAAGTATTTATTATTGATTTAATGTGACGTTTAAAATCAGAACTCACGGCACTTTAAGAATTATAGGGACAGTAAACTGATAGATCTTTCTGGGAGATAATCTAACATTATGTTTCAAAAATTCTAAAATGGTATGTAACCCTTCTATTCTCAGAATTTATCATAGTAGTACTACAAAGTTACAATAATGTATGGGAAATTATGTTCATGACTCGTTTTACTTATATGAAAACACTACAAATGACATAAATGCCCCAAACAGGGATTAATAAACGCTGGGACAAGTGAACCTCAACTCCTAAGGCTTCATTCAACCTTGAAATAAACCTAAACTTTTACAGGTTCTTCTTAAATGCTAAGGGTGAGCTCTTGTTCACCTAACCAGAAAAGGAATCAGAGCAAAACATCAGAAACAACAACAAAACCCTTCCCAGCTTTAGAATGATGACATTCCCTGCCCAGCTAAGCAGCCCAGGTAATAGTAGCTGCAGCCCTGCCCTCCTTGGTATCAGGGAGTCTGAGAATCTGTCAACTACTTTACTGCATCAGTTTCCACAAGGCCAGAGCACAGGTGACCTTGGGAGTAGAGTGGGGCAAAAAGGAGCACAGGTGACCTTGGGAATGGGGTGGGGTGAAAAGGAACCCAGGAGACTAAGCCCTGGGCTGCTCCTCCAGTGAAAGCAACTTGACCTTCACATTGGCTACACTTGGTTTTCTAGATAAGATTTTATTTAAAGATGTCTTCTAATAGCCAAGGATGAAGGAGAGAAATGGAGTGGGAAGGGAGGAGAGGAGGGAGGTTTGATGGAGGGTAAAAGATGAGACCACACCTATGGAGCATATTGCAAGGGTACATGTCAAATCTGTCAAGTGTAGAACATTAATGTCTTAACACAATAATCAAGTAAATGAGGCGAAAGCTATGTTGATTGGTTTGATGAACCACATCAGCTTGTATTAAAAAAAAAAATCAACACATTGTACCCCACATATGCATAAACGTATTTATGATCTATGTGTATTTGCCTTAATAAAAAAAAAAAAGTCTTCTAAAGCTAAAAAGGAAAAGACAGGTTTGAAAAACCCTACTCTAATGCCCAACACATTTTAATGATCTCAAGCCAGAAAAGCAAAGTACTGATTACTGTCACAGGAATTACAGATCTCATAAATTTAGGACAGGGCTATAATTTTGTATTTGAGACCCCTTGTACCAGATGCATTTTGGAATTCAGAATACTTTGTATTTATTTGATAGTCAATAGAGAACATATATATTATGAAACGCTCCTAGCAAGGATGGGGGCAGCAACCCATAGTCAAATACATTAATATTTCTGAAGTGAATCATATAAATATTCACACTAAATGTATTAAATAACATTTCTGAGTTGTCTCATACCAATTCACATTAGATTTTCTAAACAACTGAATAGAGCTAAGTCTTTAAAAAAAGGAAGGAAGGAAGGAAGGAAGGAAGAAAGGAAGGAAAAAAAAAGAACAACAATAAAAATTTGCCTTTCAGAACTTTGTGGAACTTAGAATTGTGGCTAAGGGACTGGGCAGGGCACCTGTGTGACAGAGACAACGCTGGGGTTCATGAGGCACTAAAATGGAAACTGCAGCCCAATCAGATGCCCCATGAACGGAAGTCAGACAAATGAATGTTCAATTGGGAAGGCAAAGATAATCGAAGCTCTCCTCCAAAGGTAGAAACATCCCTGAAAGATAACTAAGTAAACATCACATATGCTTTTCAGCAGTCATCGTGCGTGTCTATTCTTTAAAATATCATTCACTAAAACAAATTTTCCAACAAGGGATTATATATACTTTAATATCCATTCAATGCCACAATAATTTGGTAAAGTAAAAATATGTCCATCTTATATTGCTAGGTGGGAAAAGTTGCCAAGAACTTTTTTTTTTCCAATTATTAGATAGATCTCTTACCCCTGTCTGCTCACAGATAAAAGAAAATCTATGTGAACTGATAAATTACCAAAATGTTAACAGTACTTATCTCAAGGTAGGGCAAATTCAACTGTATTTTTTTAACTTTTTAAAAAAGCATTTGTATTATTCAATTTTCTTGAACAATGACAATGTGTTATTTTTGTGAACAGAAATAAAAAGCTCTTTACCTTTGGTGAAAAATACAGTTATCAGCAGTATATATATGTATAAGATAGTCCCTGAGGGCCCAAGTGGTTTACCTAAAGTCACACTGTTAATTTATAGCAAAACTATACTTGGACTCAAGGCCTTTGATTCCTAGTCTGTGTCCTCTTGATTATTCCATGCTGCATTTCAAAATGAAGCGTGAGGTGTGGCCCCTGCCTTCAAAGAGCTAATGACTGAGTTGAGATGACAAGGAATATAGGTAGGAAGCAATGATCAAACATTAGAAGCTGCTATCTACATAAGTAACTGCTGAAAATCCTTTTGTAAGTAGGGGGTCATATAAATCTCAAATGAAAGAGAATGCAGTGTAACACCGCATGACACATGTTGCCAATCCCCAGGAATTCAGAGGTGTGGAAGATGAGACTTAGTAGTCCCAGAGAAGCCTTCATGGGTAAAAGATGGATAAGCGCTGAAAAGGCTAAGATGAGGAAGGATATTTCCACAAGGACATATCCAGATGACATGCTGCTGATTGATGGTAGAAATAAGACTCTGCATACACGGGGGAGTAGAAGAACGGGTCTACACAGATGGAGGGGACCAGGTCACGGAAGCCTTCAAAAGACAGAGAGAGAGAATGGGTCAGATATAACACAGAAAGAAACAGGAGCCACAGACAAGTTTCATCTGACAAGTCAGGGGACAAAAGCCCTTAAACAGCATCAGTCTTCCAGCTTAGTGTGTGGTGGACTGGCAGGGGAGCCTGGTATCCCCAAGGTCAAGTACAGGGCTATGGAAGTTATGTCCGACAGTGTTAAGTGACAAGGAATCGGGGTTAGAAATAGAGGTAAAAGGTTGAGTCACAAAGATCCCAAGGTTTTAAATAAATGTTTTTGAAAACAACGATGGCCTGACAGAGGTGGTTTAAGATGAGGTTCAGTATTCTCAGAAGGAAGAGCAAAGAGTCAAAAAAACATTAAGTGTTCCTCTTCATTAAAGTTGTCACTGTTTAGCTATGCAGATTTGAGCACTGAGGCAAGGAGTCAGGTTCAAAACTCTAATTTGCAAGATGGTTTGATTCTGTTCTGAAGAGTCAGCTATACTTCCTTCATTTGATGAATTTCACAAATGCAGAATGTCAAAAATATGGATGACACATCAATACTAACTAAAGGAAAACACTTTTAAAACAAGCAAATTCCTCTAACCAATAGCATTTTCTTTGCATTAAGAAGGGGATCTTACATGTCTTAAATATTTTATTTATTTATTGTTTTTGAGTCAGAATCTCACTCTATTATCCCAGGCTATAGTGCCATGGTGTCATAGCAACTTCAAACTCCTGAGCTCAAATGATTCTCTTGCCTTAGCCTCCCAAGTAGCTGGGACTACAGGCTTGGGCCACCGTGCTTGGCTAATTTTTCATTTTTAGTAGCGCTGGGATCTCAGTCTTGCTCAGATTGGTCTCAAAACCCTGAGCTCAGGGAATCCACCTGCATCAGCCTCCCAGAGTGCTATGATTAGAAGTGTGAGCCACTGTGTCTACTTTACATGACTTAAGCAGCATTTGAATGTTTTCTTTTGATTTATTTGTGAAAGAGAAAAGATGAATTGTAAATGTAAATAATGAGCTAAAATACAAGTAGTGTGTCTTCCCTGTGTCTACTTAGGAATTCTGTATTTTGCTTTAAGTATTTCTTAAGAAACGATTTATCGGCGTGCCACCTGTGACTCAAGCAGCTAAGGCACCAGCCACATACACCTGCGCTGGCGGGTTGGAATCTAGCCAGGGCCCACCAAACAACTATGATGATTGCAATAAAAAAAAAAATAAAATAAAATAACCAAGCATTGCGGCAGGCGCCTGTAGTCCCAGGTACTTGGGAGGCAGAGGCAGGAGAATTGCTTGAGCCCAGGATTTGGAGGTGCTGTGAGCTGTGATGCCACAGCACTCTACCCAGGGCAACAGCTTGAGGCTCTGTCTCAAAAAAAAAAAAAGAAAGAAATGATTTATCTTCATTCCTTGTGGCCTGTCAGGGGCATCTTGGTTGGGTCAGAGTGGCTGGTTTAGCTAAGACCCATTGCCTCTGAAACCTTTAAACAGACAGTGCTTTGAATTTCATCTCCGAGATCAGGTGACATCCAAATCCACTTAGTGTGTAACTGGTATGGTTTTTGATGTCACTGGAGACCTTGATGAAATTACAATCCTATTAGTCATGATGGGGGAAGACAGGAGACCTTAGGTGGCTAATGTTCCATTCATAACAAGAAAGAACCGTTTAGCATTTGTAAAGGGCATTGATTTCTGATAGTTCCCTAAAGAACACGGCTCAAGTGAAGAAATATGACCAGAAAAGGCTTGGGAAAGAAATGATAGAAAAGGCAAGATTGCATTTATCCAAACAACTTAACTCTGTGTACTTTTTATAACTTCACTTGAATTAAAAGCATTGAGTCTTCGTGTAAACGTGAATAAGAAGGACAGGAAGGACACGCTTAACTACACAGGGAGATTCTGTTACTGAGAAATCTGGGGAATTACACTGTGCCCTCGACTGGTGCCAAGGAGGTGTCTCTCAATAGAAAGGGTAAATGGAGGTCACGTGGGAAAGGGTTTTAATCTGGGTGATAAATTGCCAGATTCCATTATGCTTAACAAGTTTCATCAATGCACAGCTAGACTGGAGAAAATAATAAGACCCTTTTCAAAGCCTAGTATAAACAAATTAAAAGAATTAATAATAAAAATCCTATTAATGTGTATGTAATTTCAAGAAGTTAATGAAGTCAATTTAAAAAGTTAGAATAATGTATTTTTAACATTTTTTTAAAACAAAATGCCTGATCATCAAACTAGATTTGTTCTTTGGGTTTTGGTTTTTCTTTTACCCCAAATATATCCTATTTTTAGACTTAAAGGATTATGTATTTTTGTTTTGTTTTCTTACCTCTTTTCCAGGGAGAATCCTCTAGTTACTGGATATGACAAAGAGAGTGTTAAAGGCTTTGAATGTATAAGTTGGTTATTGACCTGTAAGTAACAAATGAGATTCATTCAAGTGAATTTGCCATGTCTTACAATATGCCTCCTAACCAAATGGAGACTATTAGAAGGCCAGGGCCAGGGCTTTCACTCACCTGCCCGGCAAAGCATAAATCTTCTGCTTCTCAATATAAAGGCTCGAGTAAGAAACAAGAACCAGGATCTACAAAGATCTACACGCGGTTCAAATTAGAGGTGGTTGTCCCTAATCAGCTACACATCGCTAGGCCAAAGCTAAGACCTCCGGCTCCGAGTGACAGCACATTTACTGGGTTTGCATCGACCGATTTTTGTACAATAAATCCTCAGTCATGGATTAAAAATCAGATTCTCACTTCTTGCCAATAGGATTCTTTCAAGCCATCATTTTAAAAAGCATCTCCGTACTCAATCAAAGCATGTGGGAGATGAGACGAAAGGCAGCTCCTGTTTTGTAGTTAAATCCCCAGGCGAGAAGGCACAATCGGACATCTGTGTGTATTGAGATTTCTGTGAAAACAAATGCCATGTGCTCCTTAATGCCAGGTGAAATAACATAACCCATGGTTTGGGATGGCACCAAGGCGTGTGGAGATTGCGATAATGTCTGCTTCAGAAGTTAGGAACAAACTTGTTTGTAATATTACCAGATATTATTCAGTGGTCTGGTACATGGTAAGCACTCAATAAATATTTCATCAAATCTTAATGGAAGAGTGAGTTCTTTTATATACAATCTGCTATGTAAAGTTTCTACATCCTCGGTTTTACTACAAAAATAATATATGTTCTCATCCACATATGCTTTAACCTCTGAATCAATAAAGAATGGGAACACAGCTGTCTCCTTCTCAAAAGTTTTCTTTCATGGGCTGTTAACCTGCTGCTCCCCCCCCCCCCAACCCCGGGCCGCCCCATCACTGGTTCTGCACCTACCCCTCAGTACTTCTTTACTAGGCCTCCTCCTCTCACTTGTTGCTGCCTCAGCCTCATTCATTTCCTTTTACATTTTCTAATCACAGATTTGATGACTTGTATGATCAACAAATGCCCCTAAGCAACCCTGCCCTTACAAACTTACAATTACATAGATTTTGTAAGGGATGAACAGTGGACTTAATCTAAGGTCCCCATCCTCTGTTTTTACAATACAGTTTAGTAAGAAATGCGTGCATACTTTCAAAAGTAGGTGACAATTTTAGGCCAAATGAGCAGATGTTGAAGTAAAATTAGAGAAAAAAGAGAGCCTTGCTATTTCTGAAGAGGAGATGAGAGAGTGGAGAGGTCTTTGAAGGATGAGTGGGCTTCATATATGGAAAGCTCAGGGAGGAGAGACTATCAGGAGGCTTTTCTGTTACCAGCAATGGTGGGATGAGAAGTGAGAGGTTTGAGGCTAGTTTGAGACTGCTGGGTTTGCCAGGAAGGTTTCACTATAGGAATAATGAGAAATGTCATGGGAAGGCAGGTGGACCCATTCTGGAGGCCTTCAAATGCCAGACTTAGGAATGGATTTTATCTCATCAGAAAAAATGATCTATGTGGGACTTTAAGCCTGGAAGAGACTTAATAAAAATCATCTTCTGTTTCCTACCAATTGTAAGATACTTTCCTGCACTGCATGCTTATTTCGAAACCTATTTTTGTTTTTTTCCAGTTTTTGGCAGGGGCTAGGTTTGAACCCGCCACCTCTAGCATATGGGGCCAGCACCCTACTCTGTTGAGCCACAGGTGTCACCACCATTTTTGTTTTGTTTTTTTCTCTTGTCCACTGGCTAAGCCATTTGTCAGTAGATATAATATTCTTTTTGGATTCAAAAGTTGATATCCTTGGAAGTGTCCTTGATGTTTTCCTCTAACTTCAACACCATTTGAAGGTTCACTAACCAAAATCACCTTGGGGATTTTAAATAAATGCATATACCTCAATTCTCTTCCAGATTAACTGAATAGTGGTAGATGTTAGAATCCAGATTTCCACCTGTTACATGATGAGCCAATCCTTGACTAATTGCTACTCTTCCTTTCAACATCTTTCAACCTTCTCATTTCTCTTTAAAACTGCTGCAATCACTGTAATCCAGAACTTCCTTGTTTTTGATCAGTTACTACCAAAGGCCCCTTCTGGGATATAATCTTCACTCTAAGATCAGAATCATCTTTGTGGAGTTCACTTGGGCTCCAGAATAATACCAACATAATGATAGCTCAGCTCAATGGTCCTAGATATTTTAGTGGTTATGATTCCTAATGCAAACACCCAGTAGGAAAATAAAATACTCAGGAATTGATCTTACAAAATATGTGTATAATGTATATAAGGAAAACTACAATTCAACTCCAATGTAAGAAATCCAGGAACTAAATATATTCCACATTCATGAATAGGAAGACTTAATATCATGAAAATATCAGGCTCAGCACCCAGATCTCAGTGGTTAGTGCACTGGCCTCATGAACTGGGGCTGGCGAGCCCGGCCCAGGCCTGCTAAACAACAATAACAATAACAACAAAATAGCTGGGCCTTGTGGTGGGTACCTGTGGTCCCTGTTACTTGGGAGGCTGAGGCAAGAGAATCGCTTAAGCCCAGGAGTTTGAGGTTGCTGTGAACTGTGTCGCCACAGCCCTTTACCGAGGGCAAACATAGTGAGACTCTGTCTAAAGAAAAAAGAAAAGAAAATGTCAGTTCTTTCGAATTTGATCTATAGATTCAATCACAATTCCAGACAGTTATTGGTTGCATACTGACAAACTGATCCTAAGGCTTATAAGAAGATGCGAAAGACTCAGAATAGCCAACAATATTGAAGAAGAACAAAGTTGGAGCACTGACACCACCTGACATAAAAGCACACTACAAAGCTACAGGAATCAAGATGGTCTGTGGTACTGGTGAAAGAAGAGACAAACAGACCAATGGAACAGACTAGAAAACACAGAAATAGACGCACATAGTTAACTGATCTTTGACAAAGGAATAAAGGAAACATGAGGAAGAGAAGATAGTCTTTTCAACAAATCATTGCTGAAATAACTGAAGATCCACATGCCAAAAAGTAAATCTAGACACAGACTTTATACAACTTCACATAGACTAACTCAAAATGAATCACAGATCTAAGTGTAAGACAGAAAACTGTAAAATCCTTCAAGGTAACATAGGATAACAAGGAGTAATCGTGCTCCTTGGTATTTACCCAAAGGAATTGAAAATGTCCAGACCAAAACCTCCACACACATACTTTTAGCAGCTTTATTCTAAATTGCCAAAACATGGAAGCAATCAAAAAAAAATATTTTTGTAGGAAAATGGATAAATTGAGGTACATTCAGACAATGGAATTATTCAGCATTAAAAAGGACTGAGATATCAAGCCATGAAAAGACACACAGGGGCTAGTCATGTTAGCTCAGACCTATAGTCCTAGCACTCTGGGAGGCTAAGGTGGGAGGATTACTTGAAGCCAGGAGTTCAAGACCAACTTAGGCAACATAGCAAGACCCCAACTCTACAACAAAATAAAAAATTGGTCAGGCACGGTGGTACATGTTTGTAGCCCGAATTACTCAGAAGTAGAAAGATTGTCTGAGCCCAGGAATTTGGGTTACAATGAGTTATGATATGATACCAATACCATTATACACTCCAGCCCGGGCAACACAGCAAGACCCTGTCTCTTTAAAAAAAAAAAAGGAGAGAAACGGAGAAGATGCTGAGAAAGCTTAAATGCATAATTCTGAGTGAAAGAAACTAATCTGAAAAGGAAACACATTGTACGTTACTAATTATATGGCACCTGGAAAAGGCAAAACTATAGAGAAAATAAACAATCAGTGGTTGCCAGGGGTTAAAGGGATAGCAGGGATGAGTCGCCAGAACACGGAGATTTTTAGGGCAGTGAAACTACTCTGTATGGTACTTTGATAGTCACCATATGTCATTATCCATTTGCCCAAACCCATGAAAAGTACACCACTCAGAGCAAACCTTAATCTAACTATGAAATTTGGGTGACGGTGTGTCAGGGTAGGATCGTCAGCCTAACACATGTGCCCACTACGGTGGGGATGCTGATGATGGAGGAAGCTGTCCACGTGTAAGGGCAGCGAGCAGGTGGGAAATCTCTGTACCCTCTGTTCAGTTGTGCTGTGTACTTAAAACTGCTCTTTATTCCAGGATGTATTTTATTCGGTTAAAAAAAAAAAAAACTGCTCTTTTAAAAAAAATCTAATAAAAACAAACAAAAACAAGCATAAAACCTACTTTTCCCTGTGCTGTTGGTATTCAGAGAAAAGAACAGCATCTTCAAGGAACAGGACCATAAAAGCCACACAACTGGAGAAGTAATCAGCCTCAGGAAAATGTTCACAAAACTTCCTGTCCAAGGCCAAATTAACTGTCTTTCCTCTCTTCAGAAATACTCAGAGGGCTCCTGAAATTCCATTAAGGATAGAGCCCAAAGCCAACTGGATTTCAAACTAACCTAAATGGAATGACCCAAAATTCCCAGATGCAGCAACTTTGTCCTATGCTGTTCTGAAGTCTGGGTGGTTCTGCCACACCTGACAGAGGATGCTAGGAAACGGTGCGAGTCTGGCAGTGGGTCCCCACTATCATTTTCGCTGGTGGACACTTGTTCAAAAACAACTGCTTTCCATAATGTTATCTGTTTAGAACCTACCCACCATGCTTTCTTATGTTTTAAAAAATGTATATTGTTTACTGTTCTTTAAGGGCAGTATTTTTCAACCTTTTTTAATCTCATGGCACACTTGAACCTATAAACTTCTACAGCACACTTATGCTTATCAAAAAAAAAAAAAAAAAGTGAAAAAATATACTTACTTTGAACTTCCTTTGAAAATAAGTAATGATCCTTAAAAATTTTTATGACACATCTAAGATCCTCTCTTGAAACATCAGTGTGCTGAGGTACATGGTTAAAAATCACTGTCCTTAGGGTATTAGTAACATTGTATGAAGACAGAATGGGGCAGGGCTGGCTAGAACTGCGAGATGAGATATGTGAAATCAACCTAGCATATATTTAAATGCCTAAAAAAGGAATGGATAATAACCATTATTATCCATGAAATGGATAACAAGTCAATAACTAAGAATACAAGAGTACATGTGTAAATGATTATAGGAAGTCCAAACAGGGAGATGGTCCAACGTCTGAAAGACCAGCATGGGTAAGAAAGAGAGGGCTTTCGAGAGTGCTCAGTAAGCCCGAGTCAGGGACGTCAGCTGTGGCAGAACCAAACGCCTAGCAAGGTGTATGGGAGACACAAGTGTGATGGCCCTGCCAAGAGGGACTGGGCAACACAGTCAGGCACAGGGACAATAAATATTCAACCAGCATCTGCTGGGGATATAAAGGAATGAATGAATTTCCAAATATGAAGGTATGGGAAACAAGGAACCAACTCTAATACATCTCAAATTCAGATACGCTAACATCTCAAATTCAGAATGTTCAAACCTAACAAAACCAATGCATGTATAAAGGCAATGGCATCAGAAACTGAGAATAAATCCCAGTAAATGGTGACTAACATCTGAACCGCAGTGTATTCAAATACAAATAACGCCACACACCCACACCAGGAATATGGAAGTCACCCTCAACTCCTCCTTCGCCCTCATTTGCCAGAGTCTCTACGCCACCAAGCTCTTTTGCTTCAACATTCTAAATACCTACCCTTGAAATATATCCCCTTCTTTCCATCTTCTTGGCACTGTCTTCATTCACTTTCACTGAGACAGTGGCAATGACTTCTCACCTCCTTCTACCCACCCTCCAAACTGCAGCCACAGTGATCTTTCTAAAACATGTACTTGATCACTGCACACTCCTGCTTTAACCTTCCGGTGGCTTTCCGCCGTCTTCAGAATGACGTCCAGAGCATCGGAGCCTTATGTATCTTTCCAAAGTCATTTCTTTCATTTCCCATTTGATAACACTGGAACCACAAATAGGAAAGGCAGAGACGCTCACTCATGAGGAGCTCATCTGCAGCAGCACTAGCCATCACCGCACTGCCCGTGTGCCAGAGAGGGAGAGTTGCTGCTGACACATCCTATCGTTGTAGGGAACTGGGATTTCTTTTCTTTCTTTCTTTTTTTGAGACAGAGTTTTGCTTTGTCACCCTGGGTAGAGTGCCATAGCATCATAACTCACAGTGACCTCAAACTCTTGGGCTCAAGCTGTTCTCTTACCTCAGCCTCCCAAGTAGCTGGGACTAAAGATGCCTGCCACAGTGCCTGGCTACTTTCAGGGACAGGGTTTTGCTCTAGCTCAGGCTGGTCTCAAACCTGTGAGCTCAGGCAATCCGCCAGCCTCAGCCTCCCAGAGTTCTGGAATTACAGGCGTGAGCCCCCATGCCGGGCCTTGTGGTTTCTTTTTAAATGAGTACACAGAGCCTTGCATCTCTCAGGAGAGGCCTGAAGGAAACTGCGGAGAATGGGTTCATTCATGAGTGGGCAGAAATAGCTGAAATATCAGACATCTTGCTTTTGGAGTTCCCTGAACAAAAGGTGTTAGGACAATCTAACAAATAAAAAAAATTTCTATAGGTGAGAGCCTCATCTTGCTTTGCTTTCCTATATACTGGTCTCACTTGCTCATCTATAACCACCCATCAGACACCTGTGTATATCTAGTATCCCTTACTTTAGGTTAATACTACCCAAATCATACATAATCAAAATTAAAAGTCCACACTACTGCATTACTGCTAGCTAGTAACTGCATTACTATTCTTTCCAAAGCCTGATAGAAATTATTTGGGATTAATCAATTTTGAATTATTACACATATCAATGGATTCTGAAAAGTACATATACATATATAAAATACTGAGATAAGTATAGTAAAAACAGCACAATCTTCTTGAACTCTTGGTGAATGATGTAGCAAAGGATTTTGCCAACAACCATACTATTAGATTTCACTAAGTAAGTCAGAAGTAATCAAGTGTTCCCATTACCATTTCCTCAAAAACTCAGAGGAAAAGCCAGGGAAAAACCCTCATCAAAATGAACCACAGATCTGGCCAGGCCGGTGGCTCACACCTATAATCCTAGCACTCTGGGAGGCCGGGGTGGGTAGGTTGCCTGAGCTCATAGGTTCAAAGCTATATTCAACATTCTACATTCAACATTAGCTCGTGCTCTAAAAATAGTCACATGCTGTGGGGGGCACCTGTAGTCCCAGCTACTCGGGAGACTGAGGCAAGAAAATAACTTGAGCCGAGAGTTTGAGGTTGCTGTGAGACCCTGTATTTTTTTTAAAAAAAGAGCCAAAGATCTAAACATACAACACAAAACTGTAAAATCCTACAACATAGGATGACAAGGAGTAATCCGGCTCCTTCGTATTTACCCAAAGGAATTGAAAATATGTTCATACCATGTGCATAGCAAGGTAATGTTTAGAAGAAAGTTGTCATGAGACCAAGGACAACCCTGACCCACACAGGGCCACGGACTAGTCAGTGCCAGGATGGCAGTCACAGGGGAGAACATGTGTGGACAAAAGTAAAAACAGGCCCATTACACACACATAACAAGGTGTGTTGAATGTGTATAATGGGCAAAATCACTGGCATTTTGGGGGAATGATTTCAGATAGTGCACAGAAAAATAATACTTGTATCTTTAGAGTTACGTACAGAGCTTAATGTATCTTAGAAGAAAATGAAAATAACTTGGTAACTTTTATGAAAAATTTCAAAAGCTGACTCTTGAGAAAAATAGTAAGTAAATGATAATACATGTATTACTGGGAATATGGGAAAAAATCATGAAAGCAATACCCAAATGAGTTTAAGAAAACCTGGACCAAACCAAATAGTGAAGATAAAGAATGTCTGTGAACTGGGAAAAAAAATCTGCTGACATGGAAAGAACCCCATCTAATACCCACAGATAGATTTTTCTCTGCTGTTTAGATAAATTACAGACACTGAATAATCTGAATTCTTATGTAAACTTTCAAATTTTCACAGGATAACTAGTTTGGAGAACGTGTGTCCAACTCCTTAGCTCCCATCTGCCAAGTTTTGCATTCAATTGCTCTTTCCACTGCGTGCAAATCACTGTGGGGTGTGGGACTGCAGAGTGGCAGGTGTAATTAACCTGTCAGCCCTTCCTTCCCAGGCCTAGACCCTTCTCACAGTAGGGGAGCATCCCACAGCCGGGAAAGGGTATCAGAGGGAAAGCAGCAGCTGCCACCTAGGAAATTAATTGGAAAGAGTGAAACTTCACCCCCATTCCGTCTCACCCCAATTCAGAACATTTTAATTGCAGAGTGGCTAAGCTCATTAAATGCTGCTCAACTGTTGACAGAAGATTATCACATATCGAATTCAAAACCTATATGGTCCTCATTCTTCCCGATAAAAGTTTGTAAGGGTATTTTTCCAGAAGCCCAATCTAGAATGAGTGTGGTGTGGTGATTTGTTAAGGAGCTTATCCTGCCAATGTGGATGTGAGCAATTTGTTTCTAATTATTTCAATAAATGAGCTTTATAAGAAATCCTAATAATAAAGTAACTTATGCCACAGAAGAATAAATCCTGGTGCTCTCCATATCCAGATAACATAACCAAGCTATTAAGAGCTGCCTCATCAATAAAGGTAGTCTTTGTATAAGGATAGAACTCCATTTACATAATACACCACTGGTGCCTAATGCAAAACAGGGTTTATAGACATTAGTTGAATTTGCAGCATGAATTCACATTCCACCTTTGCATTGGTCAGAAAGCATTATTTCACACTTCAGTGCTCTAACAAATAAATTAATAAAGCTCACCTCGTTTCCTGTAAATCCCGATGTGCATAGCTCTCGATTCGAAATAATAATATCCTCTAGTCTTGCCCTTGCATGTCCTTTGAGTCATGCTCGGAAAGAGAATTATTTTCTGGCCTGCCCCACCCTGCATCTGAACTCCAGATGTCTTCAAACTGGATTCCAGCCAAAGCTAGGAAAGAAATCTCAGAGACGGCGATGGTCTCATCCTTTTATGTCAAGCAAAGTGAGGAAAGTTGTTAGGACCTTCTAGTTGTCCTTAAAAATTCACAAAATACCAAACTCCATCTTTCCAGGATAAAAATGCAGCAGAACACCCCAGACCCATAGTTTCACATGAATCGTCAGGTGGATGTACAGGACCTGAGGCCATCTCATTGATGCACTTTGATAACCTCCATGCCTGGCACACAGCAGGTGCCCAGTGAACACTTGTGAAATAAATTTTAAAAAAATTCTTCATGCTCTATCCCAGATCCAACAAAATGATTCAATGTAATGTTGGTACACTTGAAAGTGCCGTAAAACAGTGGTCCCCAACCTTTTTGGCACCAGGGACTGGTTTCATGGAAGACAATTTTTCCATAGACTAGGGTGCAGTGGGGTGATGAGTCTCATTAGGGGTACGGAAACTAGATCATTTGTGCATGCAGTTTACAGCAGGGTTCCCGCTCCTAGGAGAATCTAACAATCTGGCAGGAGACAGAGCTCACACCAGAATAGGAAACATGTATCAGTACAGATGAAGCTTCCCTGGCTGGCTTGCCACTAACCTCCTGTTGCGTGGCCTAACAGGCCACAGACCAGACCGTCTATAGCCCAGGGGTGGTAACCAGAGGTGTAAAATACGTTTATTGTTTATTTACCTGGGTTTCAGACTCACCCCTGAGATACTCTGTGAGATATGAAATAATAAACACTGATATGTATAGTCAAAAAAGGGAATCAAGCCAGCACAACGAAAACACCCACAAACAAACAAAAGTATATACTTATTTGCAAAGATGTTTGAAGTATTATAATATATAAAAAGCAAAGTGTGGAAATATGAGAGAGAAAACAAAACAGAGAGAGACAAACAGACAGAGATAGAAAATATTTACCTTTGGCATCTTTAAATCTTATCCTGTAGGACCTAAAATTGAATTTCTCCTTTTAGAAAGGAAAAATATATTTATTTTTCCCTCTGTAATATTTATTTCTATATTTATGTGCAGATACAGACAGGCAAGATTTATACTAGCACAAGAAAAAGTCTAAAGGGTCACACACCAAACCATTCAAAATTATTAATGTTATTAAATCTGACAGGTAGGCTTTGGGAGATCTTCACTTTCTACTTTATGCATTTCTGTACTGTCTCAATTTTTTACAGTGAACAAGTATAAATTTTTCGTAAAACAAAATGATTCAAAAAATTTTTTAAAAGTCACAAATAAATAATTACATTTTGTGGCATATCTTGAGTGTTTTAGGAGCTCAATAAAATTTTAATTGTCTGGAATGTAATTAACCAAAGACCTTGATCCACCAGTATTTTTTTCCTGCATTCTATTCTCAGGAAAAAGAAGGAAATCATACAAAAATAGATTCATATCAAAAATTTAGGGAACAGTATTATTTGTCCATAGTGAATAGTTTTAGCACATGGCATAAAGACCAACATTCAGCCCTTGAATTTATCTATCTCCATCTCTGTCTCTGTACAATGATGTTTAGGCCTTTGCTAGTCTATATGTGGTCCCAGACAAGCAGCTTATCAGAATCTTTGGCCCCCTCCAGACCTACTGAATCAGAATCCCTGGGAGGAAAGTCCAGGAATCTGTGCTTTAACAAGATCCCTTGGTGATATGTATGCACACTCCACACATATGCATGTATGTAAGTTGACAAGCACTAGTTTGAAACACTAACCCTGAGTTCCTGCATGATTATTAACCTACAAAGAAAGATTTATTTCTATCAGGTTGTCCATTTAAAAATAGAAAAGTAGACATTTGACATATTATTCAAGAAGTGATGATCAATGTTAACCATTAAACAAAATCAAGTAGAGATATAGTCTTCCCCGTCTTATCCCACCAAATAGTTTGAAATGACTTTAGAATAAAACACAATAAAAGAGAGCAGAAAATTTCAGCTCCAGAACAAGTCTGGGAAAGTATAATTCTAGAATTACTTGTTTTAACCATCAGATAGTGCTCACGCATTGGCAGGGCAAACAGAAGGCCAGGTCATAGGACTGGGATGGCAAAGCCTGGCACTTGTGGTGCTACCACTCTCTAGCCCATCCCAACCGCAGACATCACCAATCAATTGCAGTGCTTCTCCTCCCACCTAAGACGCAGCACCAGAATCCTTCTCAGAGGCAACCATAGCTCATGGATCAAAGTCAACACTTAGGAAGAAACATTTCTAACATCCCCATTTAAAAACTGCTAGATATGATGAATCACCTTTAAGCACCGATAAATGAAGGACAATGACTTAAGGCCCTGTCGGATGAGCAAACCAAACGTGAGACATTCAAAATGGCCAAAGATTACTCCCTATATTGAGAAATGTATTTATCTCCATTCCTCAACCTGTTTAATTGGTGCAAGAATCACTGAGCATTAGAGCCAGAGGAGTCTTACAGACTATCTAGTTCGACTGCTTTTCTCACACAGGAGGGAGTACTGTTCTAGAGGAATCACAATGGCAAAATCCCTGAGCTTATTATGGCAGAGCCCAACTGGGAATGGATTCTCATCTAACCAGGATTTCTCCCATTGCACCAAATGGCTCCTAAAGCCACAGTGGCCAATGGCAGAAAAAACTACATACAGATATGCTTATGAATTCATAATCAAAGAACCACATCATCCTCTCCTCTGGGAAAAATTCAAACTCATGCAATGGTGGACAATGAGCCTTGGTAAGAGGCGGCAACCAGCCATCAACGAGCCCTGTGCTGGTGAAGTGGGGATGAGCTACATGAGGGAACGCTCTCTGGGAGCTATGTCCGGGAGCCTTGTGCTCTTAGGTCTCCCAAAAGTACTCGGATTCAACACATTTGCAATTAAACTCATGATTCAATCATGTGCCAAATCAACAAGAGCAAACCTAGTCTTCCTCTTCTAGTAGTTGTCTCATGAATAAAACTATTATTCATAGAATTATGCAGGCTGACGACTAGGAGTCATATTTGTCTCTTCCCTCTTCTTCCGTCTCAAATCTGATTAACAGCATCATTGATTTTGTCCCTAGATACCTTGGGAATTATCCACCTCTCTATATCTTTCCTCATAACTATGCTAAATATAAATGTTGTCTAGACATTGCCTCTTGCCTACACCTCTGCAATAACTATTAACTGGTTAACTGGTCATCTCAAATTTATCATACACTTCTCCTCACTCTGTTGACAACAAGTGGCCAGAGGGACTTCTTTCAAATCAGAATCCTGACTATGTCACTTATGCCTACTCAAAACCATTCAGTACCTTCTCCTTGGTTTTCATATGACACTGAAGTCCCTATAGGATCTGACCCCCATCTGTCTCTCCTGCCTCCCCTGGCTTCCTCTAACTCTCCACACCTGAGTCCTTCCTTAGTTTCCCAGTGCCTCACAATCCTGTTACTATAGGCCTACATGCAGGCTACTCCTCTTTCTGGATCCTTATCCCTCCTTCATCTCAGCTGCAGACTCACTTTCTTCAAGGAAGCCTTCCCAGACTCCCCAGTAAAGATCTTTCTCATGGGTATTTATCCTCCTAGGTAAGTATTTGTTTCCCTAGAAGTCTTGCAGCGGTTTATAATTACACATTCATCAGGGCATTACATGATCAATGTCAGTCTCCTCAGCTACCACTTCATCATCAGTAGTATGCAGACTTCATGGGTGCAAGACAGACATGGCATCCTGTTCTCCTTAGCTAACTATTTTATCCTCAGTGCCTAACCAAAGGCCTGACACATAGTTGATACCCAATATCCACCAAATTGAATGAATGAATGAACAAGTGAAGGCCTAGAGGTTAAGCTTATGCCCATGCTTATGAAGCAACTACTGGAATAATCATTCGCAGGCTCCAGGTACATGTAAGCGTGATAGAGTCTAGGGTTTCTGAGGGCAAATAACCCAACCACTCCCAAAGCCTATGTACATATTTGTGCAAAATGGTCTATTCCTGGAAGATGTGTATATTCTAAGACCCAGGCCAAGCCATTCCTCTGGGTTCAGACATACTGCCATGATATTTTATGACTTGTCATCTCAGACCCATTTTTACCCCTCACAATTTGAGGCAGAGATGCCAAGTACATAGGTACCTGAATTAGTCCCAGGTAAGGGATAATGATTAACCTGACAACTATTAGTGACTGAATACAGCAATGGGAAGTTCTTAATATTCTGGTATTTATTAGAGACTCAACATGGGAAAGCAGCAGAGAACACAGTGTTCTCCAGCTGCACAACATAGTCTTGAAGTTGTTCCTGACATCTAAAGCTGATGGTTAACTGTAGTGAATGATCTACCTGCTTCTCACTTGTGCCTACTTCTAACAGACTATTGGATCACAGTGTCTTCATGGTAGTTAAAATAAGTAGAAAGTATGGACCTTGCTGGTTCAAATATAAACTGGGTACAGACCGTAAGTGCTTGCACATACATCCACTCGCTCTCTCTCTCTCTCTCCCTCCCTCTCTTCCTTCTTCCTTCCCTCCCTCTCATTTTTCAGAGAACTCCAATATTAAACAACTAATTAAATTTTTTTTCAACACAGAATTACTCTGCTTTTTCAGAGTGGCCATCTTATTATGGCTTGTTCTTTTAACAACAGAATCCTGAAACTGAAATTAACCTTCAGAATGTATTGTATCAAGGGTATGGTCATCTAGGTAGTATCTTGATTACACCAGTCCTCTCACTGGAGAATTCTCAAAGGCTCCAATAAAATCTTCAGCATTAAAGTAACCTTCAACCTTACCCCCAACATATACCCACAATTAAGAATGGCAAGTAACAGTCACATGGTAACACTTACCTATACCACAGCACATGCAAACAAATTAGGCTGTGTCCTGTGGGTAACTCCTCGCATGCTGGCTATGACTCCACCCCTCCAGGCCCACTGTTGTCAGTGCCTGTGAATATCTCACAGGACAGGTTCGTGCTTGGTACCCTTCAGGCCCTAAGTGGCTTCTATGTTATAAGTGGGAATTTCATCCTCTGGGAATATTCTGGGTACAAGTGATGACCAGCTACTTGATCTTCCTGTTTGATGTACCTGTTATGTGCATACCAGAGAGGACACAGAGCTACAATGCACAAGACCCCACACCCTGGAGGAATGTGGACCCATCTCCACACTAGTTCCGCCTTTAAACTTGTAACCCAGCCCCCAGATTGAATGCTCTCTTAGGCCAAGATCTTCCCTGGTTACTTAAAGAATATGCTCTTTCTAATCCTAAATTTCCTCAAATGACAAGATTTCTTGGTTTTCTCTTGATTCCGTACTTTCTCTAGCCAGGTCTTCAGTCTTCACTGCCCTTTTCATCCATCTCTCATTTCCTTCAGAGTACAAGTTCTTAACCCTGGCTGCACTTTAGAATTACCTGCAGAATTTAAAATATGCATATGTACAGGTGTGAATGTGTGTGTGTGTGTATGTGCAAACACACAAGTGCTCTCACCTGCTTTTGCCTGGGGCTTAGCCCCACCCCAGTCACATTAAGGCAGATCTCTAGGGTTTGGTCACTGACAGTCTATAAAAGCTCTTCGGTGATTTCATTCTAGTTGTAGTCAAAGGTGAGAACCACTGCCTTAGAATTTGTTCACCTATTGTACCTCGTAATTTACATTTATACATTCAGAATTTATTTATTGATGATCCGTTCATTTTTATTTATTGATAATTGTCTAGGCTCTAAGAATTGTGTTGGGCATGAGAATGCCTAAATGTTTAGATAGAACCTTTCATGTTGATGTTCTAGATACTCCTATGCACAGCCCTCCTATTCTTCCCTCTTATACTGTCCCCAGAGAGCTCCCTGCCCCATCATCCTGCCAACTACCATCTACTTTCTCAGGCCCCCCAAGTCTAAATCATTAGACCAAACATCTACCCTCTTAGTTAGACTAGTGCATCTAATTACATATTAGACACACTGGCTTGAGTAACTCACATCAAGCCAAACTCAACATGTCAAAAATGGAATGTTCCAACTCCCTGCTGAACCCTTCTCTCCTTCTCTATCCTTTCGGTGCCTTGCTATCCATCTGCTCACCCCTTGTTTTAAAGCTGGGGAGTCTTGCTTCCATCCCTTTTCCATGAATTCCTAGCTTCTCATCCTCTACATCTATTGTTTTTTTTTTTCTCTAAAACATTGTGTCCTCATCCAGCCCTTAGCATTTCTCTCTGAGGCTTCTGGTGGCTCTCCCTGCATCTCGTATTGCTATCTATAGTTTCGTCTTCAGTAGAATCACCAGAGTAAACTGTCTCAAGGGAAAAATCAAATCACACCACAGCTTTCTGTTGCTCAAAAGTAAAGTTTATGGTCCTTAATCTGGTATATGAGGCCATCCAAGATCTGACCCTTCTCTAATTCTCCAGCCCCCACTAGAAATGATTTGTGAACCCACGATTATTATAGCAACATCGAGGTGCTTACAGCTTCCCTTTCCCAGTGAGGCTTTTCTTACCTGCCTTCCCCATGACTGTTCTCATTGTGTCTTCTCTGTCTATAAAACTCTTCAGCTCACCCCCTTCAGAGAGTGGTATTCACTCTCTGATTAGTTGTATTGCCTTTATACTAACTCCAGTTAATATCTACAGTACTGTCATGGGCCACATAATGATATTTGGGTCAATGACAGATCATATATGTGATGGTGGTTCATAAGATTATAGTATCATATTTTTATTGTGCCTTTTCTACATTTAGATATGTTTAGATACACAAATACTTACCATTGTGCTACAATTGTCTACATTATTTAATACAGAGGCATGCTATACAGGTTTGTAGCCTGGAAGCAATAGGCTATCCATACAGCCTTGGTGTGTAGGAAGCATTATCTAGGTTTGTGTAAGTACACTATATGATGCTCATACAACGACAAAATTGCCTAATGATGCATTTATCAGAATGTATCCTTGACATTAAGCAATGCGTGACTACATTATATGACTGAAAATAAACATAATTATGTGTCTTTGTTACTGTATTCCCCATAGATGGCAAACTCTCTAAAGCCAGTGACTATAACTATTTTGTTATTGCTTTATTATTATTATCATCATTATTATTATTTTCAGAGCTTAGAACAATGGCTGGAATATCTCAAGTACTCTTGAGATGCTGCTTTGGGGATAAATGAAGTTATGACTTCCTCCCCTTAGGAAGTTTAAAATCTACTACATTTATTTTAGTTTTTATATTCATTTATCCAAGCCCAGAGATAGTTTCTTTTCTCCAAAACTTTTAACATATACTACAAAGGTCCATCACACTTAAATACAAATGACAATTTAATTCAGCACTGGGAATATGTAGCTCACCAAAATGTCCCAAGAATACAGAGGGATTACTTGTGTTACCAAATCCTAAGACTGATATAAAATGACTCTCTTTGAAGGCAACAGACTCTAAAACTGACCCTTCATTTCCCAAAATTTGATTGTTTTTCGGAAAAAGTCCTTAACAAAAACTGAGTCGAGTCTTGTCAGTACAGAATGCAGATTATACAATCAGACAAACAAGACTGGTCTGCTGACCCAGAGCACTGACTGGTCTGATAGTCCTTCACACAAACCAACCAGCTCTTTTGGGAAACTAAACTGTTAGATGTCATATCAAAGACATGAATCAGGGAGAAGTTACACATTATGCTTATTTTATTAGAGATTTGAGTGGAAACCACTGAGCCATTGAGTAATGAACTCAGTTTGACCTTGTCAAAATCCTACACCTAGCAGTATTTTGAGGGCTTTTTGGTTCCACCTTTTCGTTTAAAGTTGTTTGAACTTTAGTTGAGAACATGAATGTTTTCAGTTATCACAAATGTGCTTATATATGCACATTATTTCACATTCATCTGCACCTCCCTCGTAGGCATCACCAGAGGCCCTAGAAATATTTAGAGAACCACTGAAGTGTGAGCAATAGTTAATAAAAAATTCTTGCAGTTTTAATTACAAACAAAAAGCAAGCATGTTTCAACTCTATAAAATGGATCTGGAATATCCAGAGAACCGCTGCTGTTTACAACTATATATAAATTATATTCGTCTTTCACACTGAGTTAGTGCGGCATTAAAGATTAATGTATAAAGCCACAAGTCCCAATATTTATGAAAATACTAATTCTACCATCTGTTTCAGGAGTTCTGTCTGACCCAACCTCCTAAATAAATGGAAATTAATAAACAAAAACTCTACTCACCCTCCCTGCCATGGAGGGCTTCTTGTTCTCTAAGTCATCTTCCCATCTATGAAGCCAAACACAGGACGGGCAGCACTCTAGGTGCCGTGTGTTTTGGGAAGGAATATTGCTGAGCTTTGTCTAAAGGTGATTCATGGTGGGAAGGAGTCAAGAAGTAAACCAAGGGGCAGCTCCTGTGGCTCAAGGAGTAGGGCGCTGGCCCCATATACTGGAGGTGGTGGGTTCAAACCCAGCCCCGGCCAAAACAAAACAAAAAAATAAATAAATAAATAAAATTGTACCAATGACCAAAGTTCATATTAAAAAAAAAAAAAAAAAAAAAAAAAAGAAGTAAACCAACACCAGAGCAGCGCTTTCCTTCTGAGCTGTGACCACTAAGCAACCATGACATAGATGAGGTATGAGGTTCTTACCGGGCATCTTGGTTCCTATTGGCATATTTTTTTACTCTGCCACTTACTTTGTAACCAGTATAAGTATTGGCCTCTCAGCACACAAAGAAATATCAGAAAGCCACTGCCTTTTCACCCAGCACAATGGGTGGTTCACATAAGCAGTAACATATTTGGTAAATTGTGAGAATGGAGACACGCGTCATTCATTCACTCTCTCACCAAATATGCTGGCTTGACTTTTTAAAGTCAGATGGTGTTATAGGTATGAGTGAATGAAAACAAGTCCTTGTTCTTAAATTGTCTGTACAATAAATACCCAACTACAAAATAGTGCGACTGGGCTATGATAAGCCAAACACATTGAAATACCTCTGACCCAGATGTAGAGGTCAAGGAAAATTGGAGGTAGATCATCCAAGACAAGAACTAAGAATAAATGTGCGTTAGTGAGATGAAGGAGGTGGGAATGGGGGAGGAGGGTCCTGCAGGCTGCAGGACCTAGAACCAGCCGGAACACGACGCAGTATAAGGTATTTTGGACTAAAGTCTGGATTACAGTTTATACCCCCAAAAGTTTTTGCATGGCAAAGGAAACAAGAGATATTGGAGCCCTTCAGTATCTGGATCTTGGAAATTTTTATCCAAATCTTGCCAATGAATCCATAGGTCAATAAATAAATAGGGATGCTTCCTTACATAAACCCCACGTACCATTTTCTTGGATAAGCCTCAAAAAACAAAACAGAATTAGATCACAAAAGAGAAAAGGCAACTCAGTTCATTAAAGACACCACCAGGAAGGCAGACAAAAGGAAAAAGCCCTTGGCCTCACAGGCAGTCCCAAGAACACACAAACAAAGCTCTAAAAATCATGTGTGAAAAGACATAACCCAGGGTCTGACAGACTTTAGTACGCAGAAAGATTTAAAAGTCAGAACTGTTCACCTTATCTTAAAATAATAAAATTGAACATTTTTAGCAACCTTCTTAAAATATTAAGTGAGAATTTAAAAAAGACTTATCAGTATGCCTGCCAATAGTAAACATTCACTAAATGTTAGTGGCTATAATTGTCACCATCATCTATAAAAAAACAGTTAATAATTTGATGCAACACATCAGTCCAGAAAAAGCATTTCTTTTTTCCATATATATATGGATATATATGTATCTCCCCCACCTTCTGAGATAGGGTCTCACTCTGTTGCCCAGGCTCAGAGGTGCAGTGACATCACTGTAGCTCACTGGAGCCCCCAATGCCTGGGTTCCTCCTCCTACTTCAGCCTCACAAGTAGCTGGGACTATAGGCAGTCATCACCACACCCAGTTAATTTCTTTATCTTTTACTTTTTGTAGATCTTGCTCTGTTCCCCAGGCTGGTCTGAAAGTCCTAGCCCAAAATAATCCTCCCATCTCAGCGTCCCAAAGTGCTAGGATTACAGGCGTGAGCCACCACACCAGGCCAGGAAAAGCATTTCTTACTTAAGAAGCAAGTAAGGAAGCTTAGGAAGCTTTCATGTTTTAGTCAGAAAAACATGTTTTAGTCAGTTCTGTTTCTGACTAAAACATGACAGCTTCCTAAGTGTCACCGAAGGCACACACACTGGGGTGTGGGTGGAGCTGCCTGCCTGCTTCTTGTCTCAGGGCACTCTTCATCTGAGAGAGAGATATAAACTGGAAGGATTATGTAATTAACTAAGATAAAGTTCTATTCACAGAAACACTCTTCAGTGCTGGGGGGTGGGGGGCTATTCTCCTCAGAGATAATGGCTAAGGATGACAATTTGCTTGGAAACAATATCCCAGGCTTGATTAGGTCAGAACAGGTAAGCCCAAGGAAGCCTTTCACATGGAATGGTACTGTTATCACACTTGGCCTTGTGGTCAACATGCATGAGAGAAACTGCCCTTCTCATTATTTAAGTTGTGTGTGAAAATATTTGGGAGGATTCTTGGAGTTGCCAGATCACTGCATAATCTTTTCCAGAAAAATTATCCTACGTTTGGAGACTACTTAGAGATCTAAAAATACACCTGCCATTCGATCCTATGATTCCTTTACTAGGTTTATACCCAGAAGACCAAAAGTCACAATATAACAAAGACATCTGTACCAGAATGTTTATTGCAGCC
>CAUYPK010115598.1:0-16592 GCA_963574355.1 Loris lydekkerianus | reverse complement strand
TTTTTTTTTATTAAATCATAGCTGTGTACATTGATATGATCATGGGGCATCATACACTAGTTTCATAGACCGTTTGACACATTTTCATCACACTGGTCAACACAGCCTTCCTGGCATTCTCCCAGTTATTGTGCCAAGACATCTACATTTCACATCTATTAAGTTTCACATATACTCTTGTAAGATGCACTGTAGGTGTAGGTGTAATCCCACCAATCCCCCTCCCTCCACACCCCTCCCCCCTCCCCCTCCCTCCCCTCCCTTTCCCCCTTCCCCCTATTCTTAGGTTGTAACTGGGTCATAGCTTTCATGTGAAAGCCCTAAATTAGTTTCATAGTAGGGCTGAGTACATTGGGTACTTTTCTTCCATTCTTGAAATACTCTACTAAGAAGAATATGTTCCAGCTCCATCCATGTAAACACGAAAGAGATAAAGTCTCCATCTTTCTTTAAGGCTGCATAATATTCCATGGTGTACATATACCACGATTTATTAATCCATTTGTGGATCGATGGGCACTTGGGCTTCTTCCATGACTTAGCAATTATGAATAGGGCTGCAATAAACATTCTGGTACAAATATCTTTGTTATGATGTGATTTTTGGTCCTCTGGGTATATGCCCAGTAGAAGAATTACAGGCATCCTCAAACTTTTTAAACAGGGGGCCAATTCACTGTCCCTCAGACAGTTGGGGGGCCAGACTATAGTTTAAAAAAAAAAAAAAACCTATGAACAAACTGCTATGCACACTGTACATACCTTATTTTGAAGTAAAAAAAAAAACAAAAAAAAATGGGGAACAAATACTATCACACCGCCTCATGTAGCCCATGTAGCCCCTGCAGTTTGAGGACCCCAAGCAGGCTTGGGTCTCCCTGCTCCAGAAGCAGCTTATGCATCCTTGGAGACATGGTCATGGGCACACTAAAGGCCCTGAATTCACCCCTGTACAGTTCATCCATCCTCCAAATCCTTGGAGGACATAGCCACGTGGCCATTTGCAATGACTTTCCCTGTGTCCATCTTTTTTTTAACCACCTCCAACTGTCCTAAGTTTGATCCTTTTACCTCTCTAATCCTTTAACTTAGCACATGGATTCTGGGCCCCAGGCTCAGGCTTTTTTCACTTTGACAGTCTGTTTGGTTTGACAGTCTGACTCTGGCTGGTCAGAGTCTAGTGAGGTTTCCTAGACTCTGACTATCCAGCCATCTCGACTACTGTTATGTCCATGTTCAGTTTCTGGCACTGCCCACCACAGTCACAGATAAGAGGCGTCCTGGTTGTTGCTTCTCATTCTTTCATTCTCAAGCCTCTCCACTGGCCCTGCTCTCCAGTGAAGATTTGATACCTGCCTCCTCACCTGCCTTCCAGTTGCTTGCAGTTTCCTGTGTAGAGAATTTTGGGACTCACTACGAATCTTTGCAAGTACCTTCCACGTTCCTTCCTTCCCTGATGAGGAGTTAGAAAAAGAGGAAATGGAGAAACTCACATGCCTGTTGTCCCAGGAACATAGTTTATTGAATATTTATAGCACTGCTGTTTCACTAAGGAAATAACTAAGCTCATAGAAACTAACTCAGCTTTTCCATAGGTAGTAAGTGGCAGAACTACCATTTGTGCATAATTGTAGTTGATCCCCAACTTCTCTCCTCTCAGTCTCAATGCCTCATTCAACATTTATGTGTATGTGTGTGCAGGGGAGGGTATATTTGCTTAAATATATTTTTATTTAAAAAGTAGAGGGTATTCCTATAAGGTGAATATTAGATCTCTTCAAATTATCCCAGAGCTCTCTGAGAGACATGGATGGAGCTGGAAAATGTTCTTCTTAGTAAAGTACCTCAGGAATGGAAAAATATATCCAATGTACTCAGTGCTACTGTGAAACCAATTTATAATTACTCTTGCATATGAAAAATGAAACACAACTGTAGCCTAGGATGAAGGAGGGAAGGGGAGGGAAAGGGAAGGGAGGGGGTGGGTCGATAGAGGGAGGGTTAGTAGGGGGACCACATCTATGGTCTATATTGCACATCTATATTACAAGTACAAATTGGATCTATCAGGTGTAGAACACAAATGTCTTAAGGCTGTAATTGGGTAAATGAGCTGAAGGCTATGTTGATTAGTAGGATGTAAGCACTCCAATTTGTACAAATAATCAACACATTGAATCCCATAATGGTATAAATGTATTCATGATCTATGTACAAATGACTTAATTAAAAAAAATAAAAAGCAGGGGGTACAAATGCTTTTTGGTTGCATGGATGCACTGTACAGTGGTAAAGTCAGGGCCTCTAGCCCTTTTCATCACCCAAATAGTTACATCCTAACCCACAGGTAAGTTTTCATCCCTTGCCCCACTCCGACTCCTCCCCCTTTGAGTCTCCAATGTCCATTGTGTCACTGTGTATTACCATGATCCCTTCACTTAGCTCCCACTTACAAGTGAGAACATGTGCTATTTGTTTTTCCATTCCTCAGATACTTTAACAGCCTCCAGTTCCATCCAAGTTGCTGCAAAAGACGTTCTTTCAATCCTTTGATGGCTGAGTAGTATTTCATTGTATATATACACTCCATTTTATCTGTCTACCTGCCAGTTGGTGGGCACTTAGGTTGATACTACATGTTATATTTTATTTAATAACTTCTTTTCCTTTGGGTAAATAATAGTGGGATTTCCAGTTGGTCTACTTTTAGTTCTTTGATGACCCTCCATACTGTTTTCCACAGTGTTTACATTCCCACCAGCTGTGTATAACTTTTCCCTCTTCACACATCTGAACCAGCACCTATTGTTTTTGGACTTTTTAATAGTGGCCACTCTGGAAGGGCTAAGGTGGTAAACCCTTGTGGTTTTAATTCACATTTTCCTTTATGATTAGAATTCTTTAGCATTTTTTCATGTTTGTTGGCTATTTGTATATCATATTTTAAAGTCTGTTTATGTCTTTGCCCACTTTTTAATGTTTTTATTTCCTTGTTGATTTCCTTGTTTGAGTTGTTTGAGTTTGAGTTCCTCATAGATTCTGGATATTAATCCTTGGTCTGATATACAGTTTGCAAATATTTTTTTCCATTCTGTAGCTCATTTGTTTACTCTGTTGAATTCCTTAGCTATGTGTAACATTTTTAGTTTAAGCCCCACTTATTTACTTTTGGTTTTATGGCATTTGTTTTTGTGACCTTAGTCATAAATTTTTTGCCTATACAAATGCCTAGAAGAGTTATTCCTAGATTTCTTCTAGAATTTTCATAGTTTCAGGTCTTACATTTAAATGTTTAATCCATCTTGAGTTAATTGTTCCATTGACCTGTGTGTCTAGTTTTATATCAGTACCATGCTGTTTTGGTTACTATTGACTTGTAGTATAATTTCAAGTCAGGTAATATGATACCTCCAAATTTGTTCTTTCTGCTTAGGATTGCTTTGGCTATGTGGCTTTTTAAAAATTTCATATGAAATTCAGTAAAGTCTCAGATTATAAAATGAATTTATACAAATCAGTAGCATTTCTAGATGTTAATAATAGCTAAGCTGAGAATCAAATCAAGAACTCAGTACTAGCTGACACAGTGGCTCATACCTGTAATTCTAGCACTTTGGGAGGCCAAGACAGGGGGATCACTTAGTACAGGAGTTTGAGAACAGCCTGAGCAATAGACTGAGATCCAGTCTCTACAAAAAACACAAAATCAGCTGGGCATGGTGACACCTGCCTTTAGCCCCAGCTACTTGGGAGGCTGAGGCAGGAGGATCACTTGAGCCCAAGAGTTTGAGGTTGCAGTGAGCTCTGATGCCAACACCTCATTCTAGCCCAGGCAGCTGTTTCAAAAACAAATAAACAAACAAAAGAACTAAACACCACTTACAATAGCTTCAAAAATAAAAAATATTTACGAACACAGTTAACCAAGCAGGTGAAAGAGTTCTGTGAGGATAACTATAAAACATCAATGAAAGAAATCATAGACAACACAGACAAATGGAAAAACACCCCATGCTTATGGACTGGAAAACTCACTATTGTTAAAATGTTCATACTGCCTAAAGTAACTTACAGATTCAATGTAATTCCCATCAAAATACCATTATTTTTCACAGAATTGGAAAAAAAAATCATTCACACATTTAATTCAAATATATAGACATGTGACCCAAAGTCTAGAGAATCAGATCTCATTAAACTTATTTTACATTATTTCTACTTAATAAATTATAATGAATTTTGAACACAATCTTTCCTTTATTCATTTACTCATTCAACAAACATCTATTGAGTAACTACTAACCATAAGTGAGGTACTGTTCTAAGCATTTGGAATGTATGAATGAAAAAAGTGGTGGAAATCCTTGCTCTTGTAAAGCTCTTATTCTAGTGGGTGAGGGATAGAAAATAAGCAATAGAACTATAATAAAAAGTAAATTGTATAGTTTACTGAAAGTGCTAAATGAACTAGAGAAAAGAAATAGAAAGGGGAATGTTCATTGGGTGTGGGATGGCAGGTGCTCATATGTTCAAATAGAGAAGTGATTGAGAAGATGACATCTGAACAAGACTTTAAGAAGACAAGAGTGCATCTGGCTGGGGGAAGACTTTCCAAGGATACTGGTGTGGATCGGAGAGGATTTAGCTGTGTGGGCTGGCAGGGAGGAAAGGGTGTAGTATGGGGCCATGAAGGGCATTGGAAGGAACTGTTCTTTTACTTCACTGAAATGGGGAGCCATTGAGGATATTTGAGAAGAGTAATTGTCTTGAAACAATTACTGCCTGAGAATAGACCTAGATAATCTGCACATCTGATTTATGTTTATACATTCACTATATCTCATTAGGTTAAGGTTAGATAGGATTTACAAGATAAGAATCATGGCAAAAATTCACAATGCCAGTATGGGCCACTGAGAAGAGCTGGCTATAAGTTAACTCTAAAATCAATATCCAGTAGTAATGAATGTAGGGCTCAAGGATGTGAAAATCTGGCTTCCTATTTGGGAATCTCAATTTATAATCTCAGCCTTACACTCCAGTTTCTTTTCTTATATGTACATCTCCTTTCCTCCATCTTATGGAAAGATTTCAGTTTAAGAAAAGGAATTTTCTCTAACAGATTCTGTTTTTAGTCACACACAAAACTTTAACTGGCAGGCACGGTGGCTCATGCATGTAATCCCAGCACTCTGGGAAGTCGAGGCAGTTAGACAGCCTGAGCTCAGGAGTTCAAGACCACCTTGAGCATAAGTGAGACCCCACCTCTACTAAAAATAGAAAAACTAGCTGAGTATTGTGGTGGACACCTCGGGAGGCTGAGGGAAGAGGATCTCTTGAGCCCAAGAGTTTGAGGTTGCTGTGAGCTGTGACACCATGGCACTCTACCCAGGGTGACAGGGTGCGACTCAAAAAAACCAAACAAAAACAAATATGTTAACTTTCAAGGAAAGTTATCAAAAAAGAAAAAAAGAAAGCACTTTAGACCTAATTTATCTTTTTTAAGCATGCACCTTTTTTTTTTTTTTTTTTTTTTTTTTTAGACAGAGTCTGATTATGTTGCCCTTGGTAGAGTGTCATGGCGTCATAGCTCATAGCAACCTCAAACTCTTGGGGTTTGAGGCAACTCTCTTGCCTTAGCCTCCCAAGTAGCTGGGACTACAGGCACCCACCACAAGGCCCAGCTATTTTGTTGTTGTTGTTGTTTGGCAGACTGGGCGGGGTTCGAACCCACCAGCTCCGGTGCATGTGGCCAGTGCCCTACCCACTGAGCTATGGGTGCTGCCCAGCATGCATCATTTGTTACATGAAAGTCTTTTAATATCTGTTGATAAATTCTCTCATATTTACTTTTTTCCTTCTCTTTTTGCCTACCTAATTTGACTTAAAACACTCAAGGGGAGTAGTAGATTAGCTTTCCAAATAAATGTGAGACTCTTTCTTGTCCTCTTTTGATGGTACCAGTTCTTTTTCCCCCAATTTAGAGTTTAGAAAGTAAAAGAAAAGATATTCATGGGGTATGATGTGATGTTGATATACAATGAGGGATGCTTAAATCAAACTGATTAACATAGCCATCACCTCATTTACTGATTTTTTGTGATAAGACATTTAAAATTTACTCTTAGTTATTTTGAAATATTTCCTTGAATTATGCGCATTAGGTGGGACCCCACCCAGTGCCCTCCCTCATCTCCCCATTGTCCCTCCTTTTCCTCCCCTCCCCCTTGCTAGACTATATTTATGTTTCATCATTCATATGAGTGTATAAGTGTTTATATATTGGTTTCATAATAGTATTGAGTACACTGGATATTTTTTTCCCTATTCTTGAGATATTTGACTAAGAAGAATGTGTTCCAACTCCATCTTGTTTTATGGCTGAATAGTATTCCATGGTGTACACATACCACAATTTATTAATCCATTTATGGGTTAATGGGAATTTGAGTTGCTACCAGGACTAGGCAATAATGAATTGAGCTGCAATAAACATTTTGGTGCAAATATCTTTGTAGTAAAATGATTTTTGCTCTTCTGGGTAGATACCTAGTAACGGAATTGCAGGATCAAATGGAATGTCACTTTTAGTCCTTTGAGAATTCTCCATATTTCTTTCCATAAAGGTTGTACTAGTTTGCAATCCCACCAGCAGTGTAGAAGTGTTCCCTTCCCTCCACATACAGGCCAGCATCTGCAGCTTTAGGGCTTTGTGATGTGGGCCAATCTTACTGGAGTTAGGTGATATCTCAAAATGGGTTTGATTTGCATTTCTCTGATGATTAAAGACAATGAGCATTTTTTCATGTGTTTGTTGGGCATTCGTCTGTTGTCTTCAGAGAAGTTTCTGTTCAAGTATGTTGCCCACAAAGAAATGGGATTGTTTGTTCTTTTTTATTGATTAATTTGTGTTCTCTGTAGATTTTAGTTATCAGATACAGTTATAATTTTAATTAAAAATTATTTTTTTAAAAAAGAAAATACCTAAATTAAAATGCGTGTTTGTTAAAACATGATCTTAGCCTAATGATAATAGGTAAGCTCTTAGTGTTTAATAGTTATTTAATACAAACTGTTAATATTTTATAATAAGTTTTAAGTAAAACTAAATATAAATTTAAGTTTTCCATATGCATCCATGTATGAACTAATGCAGGGATGAAAAAAGCCACAGAATTCTATGTTATAAAATATTGCTAGTGAAAAAATTATATATAATTAAAGTAATTTGATATTTCAAGATGTATAATGTTTTAGGTATGCTAAACTTTTCAGTGGCATCTTGCCTGGATAAATACCATCAAAGTAATTTTTTGCAGTTACTTAAGTTACTTAAAGCATCCAGAAACTAACAGCATTTGTGCTTTGTTCCATTAAGTCAATAAAAAGAGATTAAATACCAACATACGAAAGAAATAAAAGAAAGAATGTTCTTATTCGCAGATAGCCATATGTACTGATTTGATACTCTTTTCTCTCTTATCCAAACCATGGATTTTATTCATATCTTTGAATATAAATTAAAAATACACATACTGAGCATCCATTAAATTTCAAACACTGTTCTGGCAATTAGAATATGAAAATGGGCCAGCAGACCTTCTGAGGTCAAGGAGCTCAAAAGCCAGTGGGCATCTCACTTCAGTGGGAACTTTGATATGGGACCCTAGTTAAAGTCCTTCTCTAGCATTTTAACCTTTATATAGCCATGAAGAATTCACTGAGTGTGACTGACGCACTGACTACCTCTCCTTACAGCACTGGTATTAAGGAATAGGTCAGATAAGACCAGAAATCTTCACGTCTTGAGATATTGTGCAGCTTGGGGTAACCTTTCACTTTAGGTGACCTTCTTAGCTCATTCTGATCTTGTGAAATCACTCCTGGGATTCAGACTTGCAGAGTTGTCTTGTATGTTTGAAAGATGTATGAATAAAACCATATAAATCCACTTTTAAATAAGTCAATAACTGATAAATTCATCTTGCCAAATGATTCATAATGAAATACTTTGAAGCTAGATCTTTTTAAGCATTTAAAAATAGGATCAAATCCATTAAATATTCACAATTGACATGTTTCTTTTTAGGGATTAAAATGTAGAAAGAGAGGTATAGTTACACCTGAGATTCCGATTAGCTTTCCAAATTGAAAAAACTAACAGCATTGGCACTTGGGATTCCATGAATATAAAATCTGTATCACAGAAACCGAAGGCAGCTCATTGTATCAAAAAGAGGGAGGGAAGGAGGAATTCATCGTTATTCCTCAAGGGCACATGGAGGAGAACAAGAAGGAGCTGTACTTTTCCACTTCCTCTAACAAAGGGGACAGCGTTTAGAAGATATTGTAAAATTTTAAAATGCCTTTCCTATTTTCTGTGACTGCGTTCATTTTTGTGTGTGAATGTTATCTATCTAACTATATCTGTATAGATAGACCCCTCTCTCTACGCAGGGACAGATAGAGATAAATATATTTGTGGCAAATATTGCTACCTAATATATAATTTTATCTACTTACATTCTCTCTCTGTCATCCCTCTATACCTGTGTGTATATATACAGCATAAAAAACTTATTCAAGATAAATGTTTTACCCAAAATCTGTCCATTCCTAGTTCTAGCCCACTCTGGAATCTAGTGCTGGAATCCATAAATCACTTGAAAAGTGAAAGATGGGTCTTTTTCATTTTTCCATCTCTCATATTGCAAGACACCTCAGCTAGTCAAACGGCCATATTAGAGACTGGAAGATAACTGCAGCACAGTTTTGTGCACACACACACACACACACACACACATGTGTATGCACCACTGTCTTCCTAGAGTTTATCACAAACTGAGGAGACAAAAACTAAATACATGAGATGATCACTCGACAGGGCCACGTTCAGACAAATCAACTTCTGCCTGCAGGAAGCAGAGGACACAGGACATGGGACACAGCAGGTGTGCCGAAGAGACCACACACAGACGTCTTGATGAGTCCTTTGCATGAACACTGTGTGGCAATACCCCCACACCCATGTGGTCACTGTGTCCACAAGCAGGCACTGTCCTTCCTTTTTCATGTTGTTAACCTCATTTTGAGGGAAACACCCCTGCCTCACCCCTCCTCTGGAAGATCTGCAGACAGGCTGGGCTGGAGTGGGGAGCAGTGCCCCTCGGGGGTTCTGTCTCTTCAGCACACTTGGCTCCAGGGCACTGGAGAGGAACATGGTTCACCACTGAGGAAATGTGTCCTGCCCATAGGCCTCCAGCTCTACTGCTGGGACTCCCGAGGTTGGGGAAGGCCACAAAATGCCCACGGTATGTGAGGGTAATTCATCCAGCATATACCACACATTGCCTTTTGATCCAAGGGGATTGGAGAAGAAAAACATTGACAAACATTTAAACCAAGAGAGAGCACAGCTCATTTCCAAAGACAGGAAGCATCACAGTGGTAGAGGACCCAGTCCCTCATCTTCCACTAACGCCACTGTTGAGAAAGTAAGAAAACCAGCAGCACTTACCTGTAAGAGTCCTGTCAACCACCTCAGTCAGCCACCTCTGTCACGTCCCCAGGCATGATCAGACTGTGGTGATTTAGCAGCCTGAAGGAGCATTTGGCAGTGATTACAGAGTCTTGGCTCAGGCCTGAAGCATATGGCTCAGGAGAGCCTGACTCATTATTTTCTGATAATGTTTATATCTCAAGCCATCTACTCAGATCTGAAATACCATGCGTTTGTGGTGGCATCTGCACGTGACTGTGAATCACAGGGCCAGAGTCCTGGCTCCATTCTGTGGATGGAAGGACTCCCCTGATTTCCACAATGTAACCACTATGTCACGGCTGTCATGTGGCTACAGGCACTGTGTCTGGCCCTGTAGTTCTCTTTTTGGTCCTCCTTGGTGCAATTTTCCCCCAATGACAGATTAAACGATTAAGGCGATAAAATATAAAAAGTGCTAATTCTTGCATCACTCAGGTTGGGTTCAAATCTCAGTTCTACAACTTAGGAAATGGGGAAACTGAGCAAGGCACCCAGGCTCTTGACTTCCTCACTGGTAAAATGGGAAGGACTACATACTACCCACCATGTAGGATCACTGTTAGGAATAAATTAGATCATGGACCTCATTCGCTCTTCATGGAGGCTGGCATGATTAGAGTGGAAGAAATGCTAGCATTACCTCTGGCAAATATGCATCCAAAGCTCCTGTCTGTGAGCTGGGTTATAAGTGAAGGTCTCCCTGCCGATTTGGTTAGCAGCTGCAGCCGAACGCATTCCACCTGACCCAGAATTGCCTACCCAACAGGAGACGCTGCAGCCAAGATGCTAAAACGTGCAGTTGGTTAAGTGGTGGAAATGAGGCTTTGGACAGTGAGGTCTCAGATATTTCAGGCTGCAAACGTGGTGGCCAAACATTTGGTGAGATTGTCACCTGCTGTTCTTTGGGATATGGTCCACGTGCCATGGCAGCTTTGCTATTAGGAAAAGTAGGAGGAAGGTTCAGAATCCTGGCATATGGTTAGAGATTTTTTTTGTTTTTCTGAAAGAGAGCTCTGTGCTCAGCATAGAGATAGCTAGGCTGTAAGCAGAAATAGGAGATATATTCTTTACCTGTATTCTAAGTTAACTGAGAATCCTATATTTGGGGTGTGGCAGAGTCTTAAAAAGAAATTTATTCTTATCAAACTGACCAGGCAAGGACAGTGACAGTGACAGCGAGTCTGTAACTTTAGTAGACTTTGGGACCTTCCCATCAGCCTCATGAGAGTTCTTCAGACAAATGCAAATCGGCATCATCCCTGATATCTCCCTATCATTATTTTGAATGATCTCAAGGCTCTGGCCACTAAGCTATGAAACAGATCAGTAGATAAGGGAGAAGAATCTTCAGGCTAAATATCATGTCTAGGTAATTTACACATGAAATTAGCTGAATAACAACAATTATTCCAAAATTGGAAATTTTATAAAGTTTGAAGGGAATTGCATTGTCAAAGGCTTGTTAAATCTCTGAGGCCATTCCTAACCCCAAATTGAGACCCAATAGGAAGGGGATCATGGATAGCTGAGGCCCCAGTACCCACTCCATGTGTGCTCATGGTTAATAACAGTTCAGGAGGACTCTCCCAAGAGGAGGACCACAGGATGCTGGAATGGGTGGCTACAGACAGCAGCTATGATGGACCTCAGGGGTTCTGAGTCTTCCTGCCTGGCAGCGTTTGGGGTTTACTCTGCACTGTCTCCATTGTGTGCCTTCCGTTGTTCTTCTTTCTGAATAGGAATTATTGTTGCTTCTAGTTAAATATAAAATAATGGTAAAAAGGAGTAAAGTGTATTATTAGCAATGCAGCAGGTAGCCTTTGCTATTTGCACTTCCTCTCTCCTTCCTTTCTTGTTTTTCTCTTATTTTTTATTCTTATCATTATTTTGGCTGAAATTAAGAATCAGTGCCTGAGGTAGAGTAGTCATCTGGAGGTCATTAATAGAGGAGCCACATGCTAAGGACAGAGAAGCTAGCTGGAAAGAACCTGCCTCCAGATGACATTCTGGAATAGTCACACCAGCTCCGGACTGATGTCAACTTCTAGATTTGTTGTCCTGTAAAGAAAGAAAGTAAAAAAAAAAAAAAAAAATACTTTACTCGTTCAGTTCTCTGAAGTTGAGATTTTGTGTGAATATTTGTTTAGGGTCAAATCTTTTTTTTTTTTTTTTGCATTTTTGACTGGGGCCAGTTTTGACTTTGCAGTTTTGACTGGGGCCAGGGCCTGCCACCCCTGTTATATGGGGCCAGTGCCCCACTCCTTGAGCCACAGGTGCCAGCGTAGGGCCAATTTTTTTTTTTTTTTGCAGTGTTTGGCCAGGGCTGGGTTTGAACCCGCCACCTCCGGCGTATGGGGATGGCGTCCTACTTCTTTGAGCCACAGGTGCTGCCCTACCTAGGGCCAAATTTTAATAAACCGTGGCTTGCTTGCCAAGAGAAATCAGAAGTCATCCATGGAAAAGAGAGGAAGGTCAAGGTTTCTTAGTTGGGGGCAGTCAGTGGAAGCAATAACTGAACTGATGGCCATGACCATGTGGTTGTGCAGGCAGCAGGTGTGAGGTGTGGATGGTGGAGGGGATGGTGCCTGGATGAGGTGAGGAGGCAGAAGAATGTGATGATGCCTGGGGACAAAACAGCAGTGGAGAGGCAGGAATGATGGTCAAAGGGACAGATAAGCCAAGAGGAGGGCAGCAGTGATCTCTGAGGCAAAATACCTGTCAGGCAAACAAGGACCTGTGTCCCGCAGGTCCTGGCTCAGGGACCATCTAGCAAGTGTCACTCAGTACAAACTGGAGCTCAGAGGCAGAAGATTCATCAGGACAATTTCCACGTCTTCTTGACATCCTGTGTAGCAGCACGTCTAAGCTGATGAGAGGCAGGTCAGCTCCTGGGTCAGTTGTTCTGCCTTTGTACAGAAGAAGCAGGAGAACCATCATTCGGAGGGCTGACCTGTGTGGGTTGAAGCTTGGGAACCCACTGTCAGCACAGCTGTCTGGGCACGCGCCAATTTCTCGCTGCAGGAAAATTAGTGGGAAGCTGGACTGAGGGGGCAGAGAAGCCACCACTGGGGCCTCCAGAATTAGCCACAGTTAAGCCTTCTGGACTCTCCTCAGCCTGGGATGGCATTTCTTTGCCTTCCATATATTTTTTATTTTGCATTTCTCATGATGAGATGCACTATTATTAGGAAGAGAATGTCTTTGTCTAATGAAGGTATAACTGAATTTTCTAGTCAAGGAAAACAACATCTTTGTTACCTATATAAATATTGGAATCATTTCCTCTGTCTCTCTTAAACGTTTCCTGATTTTTGTCCTTTAGAAATTACAAAGGCTGAAGCCCTCTCAGACACAGCCGTCGTCCAAGTCCCAAGTGGACCTAAATTTGGAAGGCCTGAAATTGAAAGGTCTGATAATGGATTTGCTGAAATCAAGCAGAATAAAGTCCTTCCTCCCGGCATGAATAAAAATGATTATAACCTTTACTTTAAGTGGCATGGACTGAATTTTGTAATTCTGAAGGAGAAAACATAAAATGGTGTAAGAAAATGAAAAATCTGACCATATCTATTACGTCACCCTTTTCCTTCTGTATTAGCCCGGGTTAGGATTTGGTTAGGATATAGAAATATGGGAAGAGAGAGAGACACACACACAGAGATTTATTATGAAGAATTGAGTCACACAATTAAGCCGGAGGCCCAGAAGAGCAGACGTGCAGTTTTTAGTCTAAAACCCAACAGCCTTGCAAGTCAGGAAGAGCCAATGTTTCAGTTCAAATCTCAAGGTGGGATAAAATCAATGTTCCGGCTTGAAGGCAGTTGGGCAGACAGAGCTCGCCCATGTTCAACTTTTTCATTGTATTCAGGCCCTCAACTGACACCAGAGAGGGCAATCTGCTTTACTGAGTTCAATGACCTCAATGTTAATCTCATCTCAAAGCATCTTTATAGACACCCAAAATAATGTGGAACCAAATCTCCATCCACCCCATGGTCCAGTCAAGTTGAGACATGAAATTAACCATCACAACTTAAAAAGTAGATGTTTGTAGCTTCCATCTGGCTCAGAGGTCAGCATTTTTGAAGTTTTTCTAATTCATTGTTGTTACGCCAATAGATCAGAGACCATGAAGACCCTTGTGTGTAGTGAAAATAAAATTAGTTTTCTTTACATTACTGTGGTGAGGGTGGTCTTTCTCTGGGGAAACCCAGAGTTGAGGGGGTCTTTTTTTAAGGCTTTGGTTTGTGTTAGATGATTTTGAGGCAGGATTGGAAAGCAGGGACCAGTTTTGGATTTCAGACTGCTAAGAAGCCAGCTCAATGCAGAGATTGGATATCATACTTGTTTTTATCTAGGAGGTGGAAGCATTAAAGTGTTTTTACAGTGTAATTGTTACAGAGGTATCCACTCAGAGACAGGTGATATTAGTCACAAAAAGGGGATAGTTAGGTATTTTGGTGCCAAAGTTTAGACTTACCTATGTCTTCTTTTGAGCATTATTTGTAATCTTTAGGTATTCTGGCTGTCAGTATGGCTATTTGTCACTTTCTCATTATCAACAATTATAAAATCAGGTGATTTTTGCCTAAAATCAAGGTTTGTCTTCTCTTGAAAAAAATATGAAACATTGGGCAATGTTGGGCTTTTATTTCCAGATGACACTAATTGGCTCTCTTAGCTGTAGTTTGCCTTAATCCCCACCTACTTCTTATTATTTGATACTAAGCATACTATTTTTATCTTATTTTCTTGGCCTTTGTACCCATATGCATTTTCAACCCTGGTATAGAAGAGATTTGCAATGCAGTGGCACTTCCATTTCCAATTAATGAAAATGTCCAACTTTCTAAATTTGTTCCCAGTTATTGAAATGAAAGCATTTATAATCATTTCATTAAGGCACTATACATTAACATTTGATCTATCTTATTTTTGAGAAAATAAAATGAAAACCTCAAAGCACCATGAATCATATTTCAATTGTCTGATTAATCTCTAAGTGGCTCAGCTAATGTACGTTGGATTTAAAAGACTGTAAAGGGGCGTCCTCCTTGTCTCCCTCTACTAAACCCCGTAGAATCCTCCAACTTGTCTATCAGTGGGCCTCTTTCGTACAACGGACAGAATAATTTCACTCAAGCTGGCCTAAACAAAAAAATAAATAAAAATGATCAAAAAAAAAAATCATTCCATAAATGAAAAGCCAACAGTAAGACCTGTCTGTACATTTTGATCCTGGCCCATAAATAAGCCGTCTCTGGATACGGTCTTCTCCACGTCTTACCTGGTCTTTTTATGCTGGTTTCAATCTCAAGCTCTGCATGGAGCTTATTAATCACCCTCAAACTTTTCTCTTTACAGCTTCCATAATTGACATCCTCACAAGCTTAAAAACAGTGGAAAGGAGGACTTCTCCTATGAGGGTGAAGGAAAGTTTGGGGTCCAAATACCATTGGGTAAAGCATTCATCCCTGAGCTTATCATTTTGTAGAAATAGAATAAAATAATTGTCTCAGTTCTATTTTCTGGAATTGGAGGTAGTTGGCCTCAACCATGATATCAAGAGGATCTCAGAACAAAAGTTGAAGTACCACTGGTGAAGAACAGGTAAGAAGGAGGAGGGAGCTTCGAACAATACCTGTTTGGGAGTCCTACACAAAAAAATATCTACTGCAATTTGATGGGGTCACTGCTTGTTCAGGGTCTGATCTTCACTTGATAGGTTCAAAAACAGCATGTGCAGAGATGTCAGGTTGTGGATTCTGAATAGGTGCAAACCTACTGGAAACTGAATTGTATAATTGCCCCAGGCTTCCTGGGAATCAGACTCTGAGCTGGAGACATGTGCAGGAAATTTATTGAAGAGTTCTCTCAGCTCGGTTGTGGGGAAGTGACGGAAATAGAAGTAGGAAGAAGAAAAAGATTGAATGTGATGAAATAACAATGAAAGGGCTTCACCTGATGTTACAGGAAACTCTGGAGCCCGAAGCTCCTTTATGTATGAGGGTTGAGCCTTTACATTTTCTTCTTGGGTGTAGGTTGCTCTCAATAGAAGTCATGATTTGGGGCAGGGTACTTTCCTCAGATGAAAGCAACCCCCAAAGAGAGACTCAGCTGGGAGCTGCCAGTGCCTAACACCCCCAGCAGCTTGGGGTGGAGGAGGGACTGCTTCTGTCTCGGGTTGTGGTGGGGGGGTAAGGGGAGGTCTTGGTAGCAGACCACAGCACCCACTACAGTAATGTACGACTCTTCCCCAGATGTATGACCAGTAAGGGAAAGCAAATACTTACATCAGTGCATCACATCATCCTAGTCAAAGAATGAAAGTTTTTCTTGGAAAACAAGATATGTATCAAGATGTCACTTGGTAAGCAAGCAGTAAGATCATAAGGCAGGGCCGAAGATACACTTGAAAGAGCCACCTCCCTGCAGTCTGTGCTTCCCCACCACAGATACACGCTGCCCCTGAGGCAGAGCAGGAATCTCATCCTGTGGATGTGAATCAGACCACTTCCTTCCTACAACAGACCTAGGTTCACGTATGTATTGATTTTTATGTTTCAGCTCACTTTATCTGGCATTTCTTATTAATCACCCCCAAACTTCTATCTTTACAAAGTGTTCTCATGACAAATCTCCAGTGCTTTCCTGATGCATCTTACCTTCCATCACTCACATGAATGGAATGCCTACCTTTTCAGAAGGGCAGCTGAGGGGCTCCTCACAAAGCCTTAAGAAGCACCCCCTTCATCAGCAACACAGACAAGCTAGGTCCCACTTGGGCTGCTTAATTCATCTGTTTATGTAAATTGCTTTTCTTTTTTTTATTATTATTATTAAATCATAGCTGTGTACATTAATACAACCATGGGACACCATACACTGGTTTTATAGACCATTTGCCATATTTTCATCAAACTGGTTAACATAGCCTTCCTGGCACTTTTGTACTTATTGTGTTAAGACATTTACATTCTACATTTTGTAAGTTTCACATGTACCAATATAAGATGCAGCATAGGTGCAGTCCACCAATTACCCTCCCTCC
>CAUYPK010115594.1:0-17795 GCA_963574355.1 Loris lydekkerianus | reverse complement strand
GGTGGGAGGGAGTGTAGGTGGGTACATGTGGGAGGGGTGCAGGTGGGAGGGGTACAGGTGGGAAGGGGTACAGATGGGAGGAGTGCAGGTGGGAGGGAGTGCAGGTGGGAAGGGGTACAGGTGGGAGGGAGTGCAGGTGGGTACATGTGGGAGGGGTGTGGGTGGGAGGGAGTGCTGGTGGGTACATGTGGGAGGGGTACAGGTGGGAAGGGGTGCAGGTGGGAGGGAGTGCAGGTGGGTACATGTGGGAGGGGTGCAGGTGGGTACATGTGGGAGGGGTACAGGTGGGAGGGAGTGCAGGTGGGTACATGTGGGAGGGGTACAGGTGGGAAGGGGTACAGATGGGAGGAGTGCAGGTGGGAGGGAGTGCAGGTGGGAGTGTGATGACCTCCAAGATGACCTTGGAGGAGTGTATATGTGCGGTGGGTATGTGTGGGAAGGGGTGCAGGTAGGTACATGTGGGAGGAGTACAGGTGGCAGGGGGTGCAGGTGGGAGGGGGTATAGGTAGGTACATGTGGGAGGGGGTGCAGGTAGGTACGTGTGGGAGGGGGTGCAGGTGGGAGGGGGTGCAGGTAGGTACATGTGGGAGGTAGGTACAGGTGGGAGGGAGTAGAGGTAGGCACAGGTGGGAGGGGTGCAGGTGGATTTGTCAGCTCGCTGTGTAGCTCTTACAATGGCAGCTTCTAAGTGAAGTTAGTTGGGGGCTTTCTTTGTGGCCCTCTGTCCCCAGTACTAAAATAAAGCATTGTGCCCAACAGAAAACAGATTGATAAAGTGGATTGTGGAGAGGAAGGAGGGTCAATGTTCTTCCTCCATGTTCAGGTCTTTGCTCTAATGCCCCCTTCTCAGAGAGGCCTCTCTCCCCGAGGTATCTGAAGGAATACACCCAGTTTAACAATAGCTCATGTAAAACTTAGAACATTGCCTGGCACAAAGCCAGGACCCGCGTCTATTCCTCCTCTGCTAGCTCTGAGCTATGGCTGTGGCTGACTTTTCTTCAAAGCATTAGCACCACCTGGTATTCTTATTTCGTAGTTTTTTGTGGATGGGTTTACTATCATCTGTCTCAAAGGAGAATGCAAGATTCACAAGGCTAGGGCACTTGGCTCTTTTATGTTGTGAGTAACTGAAATAGCTCTGGTATACAGTTGGTGCTTAATAAAACTGTACTAAATACATGAAGGCAAACAGGCAGCCTTCCTGTAGCAAACTTCTTCTCTTTATAATAAAAAGAGGGTCTGTGAGTTCCCAGCGTTGCCAATAATGCCATCCAAAATCAGGATTTTCGGGAGCAAAGCCACCTGGGTGAAAACCACTGTTCCAAATGAAACTGAAGTCTACATGCTGCACCTTCCCGGATGGGCGCCCATCAGAGGAGCAGTTGCAGCTCGGAGCGTATGGAGGCTGCGGCATTTCTGCTGTGATGAAGCAGTTCTCCTTTCATCCCTTCCCCCAGTTACGCATCAGTCACATTACAAAAAGAAGGAAGACGAAGGAGGGAAAATCACCTGACACGCCTTCATAGTGAACCACGTCTTTTATTGCCGCAATGATTCCTCAAATGTCAGCAGGAGATGTGGAATTAGAAATAATTAAAGCACATAAATAAACACAGAGCTGTGACTGTGTGGCCCCCGGCACATCACACAGACACCAGCTGTAAGCTGGCAGTGGTGAGGGGGGTTCCTGCAGAGGCAGGGACTGGCCTTCCCTCGGCCCCTCTGACCCCAGGATTCCATCCACCTGCAGTGTCTGCCTTGACCGTGATACAGTGCGACGGCTGCCTTTCTGTGACAGAAGAGGCAGATGCCCGGGATCCTACACAGGGCCCCCCAAGCTTCAACTGCGGCTCAAACAGGGCTAGGAGGCTTTAAAAAAACAAAACAAAACAGTATTAAATGGGGTGTTGGCACCCTTATTAAAGTATATTATAGAGGACATTGTAAATAAATGGTAGGGACAGTGTCAATGTATTAAATAATACGTGAAAGCAAGGGAAGTGTATGTATTCTGTGATTGGATCATAAATCTTCTCCCCTCCCATATGAGAGTCACTTATTTTAAGTGGAAACTTCTATTCCTTTGGAACTGTTTTTGCTTGGGCCTGTGGTCTGAATGTTTGTGTCCCCTTTACCAAAATTCATGGGCTGAAATTCCAGCCTTCAGGGGGATGGTGTTAGAGGTGGGATATTTGGGAGTTGATTAGATTGGGAGGGTAATGCAATAAAAGGTTAGGTCTCTATTCCCAGCAACCTTAGAGGCTGTGGCTGGAAGGCTGAGGTTAGGAGTCTGAGGCCAGCCTGAGCAAGACTGAGACTCCATCTCTACCCAAAATAGAAAAATTAACCAGGTGTAGTGGTGGCTCACACCTGCAGTCCCAGCCACTGAGGAGGCTGAGGCAGGAGGATTGCTTTAGATCAGGAGTTCCAGGCTGCAATGAGCTATGATCACACCACTGCACTCTAGCCTGGGTGACAGAGCAAGATCCTATCTCTCTAAAAAACATCAACAACAAAATGCCTCAAGGGAGACCCCTTCCCCATTCCACCATGTGTGGACACAACTAGAAGGCCCCGTCTATGAATCTGCGGGAAGTGGGTCCTTGCCAGACACAGACTCTGCCAGCCGTGACCTTGGACCGCCAGCCTCCAGAGCCGTGACAACTTTCTAGAGCAGCCCGAACAGACTGCTGTCCTTGAGATGACTCACCTCCTCTTCCCCTTGTCTGGGGTTTGGGGCTGAAAGTGAAGCCGCTTATATCGTTGGCTGAAGTGGTCATCTGGTTCCTTCCTGGAGAGACCCTGTGTGTTGGTGAGTGGTCCCAGGCTGGGTTTTCTGGATGATGGTTTTGGAAGAGCAGCTGGCTGCCCCATTGTGGATTCATTTGTTTGCTCCTTAGTGGAACACAAGATATGTAAGAGCTGGGCCTTCATCTTGTTCACTAAACACCCACAAAGCTGACAGTCGATAAATATTTGTTAAGTAAACATGCAGATCAAATGCACAACTTTGCCTGATTAATGCAAAATAGTGTAATTAATTCATTAAGACAAAGCAGAAGGGTGGCACGGCTGTTTTAAGGCCATCTGGACTTGAAGGCTCCAAATATGTGCACATTCTCCGGGACTCTCCTGCTTTGTGTGTTTGAGATGCTTTTGTTTGCTCCTGTTTGGATCTCCTGGGAAACATGGAGGTGGTGAATTCCTAAACACATTGACCGGGGTTCCGGTACTGAGGCTGCTGTCCACGTGAGCCTGCTTTATGGTCTTCTCTCCATATGTCAGGAGCTAAGTCCATTGTGCGGTTTGCCTGGTGGTGACGACTGTAGTGAGGTTATGGTTGTGGGCCTCAATCTTTCTTGGTACATATTTTTACCAATTCCAGGATCAGCCAGGATCAGCACTGACTCTTCGGATCTTATTTTTCGTAACCCTATACCCAGAAAGCTTATTGTTTTCCTGATGATCCAGGTTGGACAGGGATCAGCTTAGGCCTGATACCCTTGGTGGAGATTGGTGAGTTGCCCAGGTACCTGTGAGCGGAAGGGTCAGGGCAGTGGACTCCACAGACATGCTGTAGTGATGCTGGTGTTTCTTGTTGCAGGGTGCCGCGGAAGACCCCCAGACAGCCCTGGCCCTGAACTTTGATTCTACGTTGCTGAAGAAGAAGTCCGATCCGGAGGGTCCCTCGCTTCTCCTCCCTGAGAGTGAACTTTCCATCCGGATAGGTAGAGCTGGGCTTCTTTCAGGCAAGCTCTTTGAGCTGGGTTTGATGGTGTAGACTTGGTACCAGGGGTGGGAGGAGTGAGGAGGGAGTGCCAGGCAGTCTGTCCCATCCCTCCCAACCACTCACCCTTCTATCGTGTAGAACCAAACTGGCATCAGGCCCTCCACCATATTTCTTCCCCACATGACCTGCTTAGTCTATAGACAGTAACGGAACCTTCTGATCATCTTTTCAGCTTGGAGAAGTGGACCCGATGGTCACTCTGATGGGGCTGGAGCTGATTAGAGTTAGAGAGTGTCAGCATTTGTACTTCAGTGTTCCCTTTCCTTATGAACCCTGAATGCTTCTTCTCATGTATGTGGCTTCCATCTTTTTGATGTTTCTGTCATTGACTAATTTTCGGAGCCAGAAAACCTGGAGACTAAGAGCCTTTTCTCTTGAGTTAGAGGGAACGTGTCCTTGGGGAGGAATCAGATAGTAATTTCTGAACCTTGTGGAGAAGAGGGCCCTTGTTTTCCAGCCTCCAGGTCAGACTCTCCCTTCCTTGCCCTGACATTGTTCAGGGTACTGAGTGAATTTAAGGGCTAACTAGCCTGAGGAGAGTGGAGTGCCTTTCTCCTTTCCTGTGAATTTCTGTAAGACGTTCCCCCATTTAATCCTGCAACCAAGACTGCTGAGAATGGGTGCCTGTTTGTACTCTCTTCAAAGAATGGAGGAAAACTAACTTGGTGGCTGGTCGCTGCCTTCCCAGGAGTGGTTTAGGGGAGAAAAGCCCTTTCACATTTCCATGCTGGCATTTTAATTTAATCTTTTTGCCGTCTCTAGGCCAAGATGCTCTCTAGCCCCGAGGGAGAGCAAATGTAAAAAAGGTACAGCCTCCGTTCTGGGGTGTCTGCCTTCAGATTATGTCCTGTGTAAATTATTCATGGGGAACTTGAACGTCTTCTCCACGTGGGTTGATCCTCACTGCCTCCCACACCTACACGTGGGTTAGAGCCAGGAAATACTGAGCTTAGGTCACAGAGGGTTAGGAAGATAAATCCTCCTCTGCTCCCCTCCCCCATGGCATTCATCCTCTGATCCAGTGGCTTAGGTGTTGACTTCTGTTCCCTGTTTATTGGAGTGTCATTGGGGACTGTTGCAGTGGTGAGAGTGCGCCGCTGGATTCAAGTGAAGCTTGTCATTTCTCACGGGAACGCGGAGACACAGGGCTTTCTTTGATTCTCAGTAGCATGATGGTGCCAGGGCCCCTGTGTGCCCCTGTGAAGACTTTATGATACTGATTCTGAGCCTTTGCTAAATTAAAAAAGGTGACCAGACTTTATTCCATCTCATTTTTTATCTTTGAGGTTATAGAGGAGGGGAGAGTCAATGTTAATCAAGAAGTGGCAAATTCTCCCATGGGCCTTTTTCAACGGGGCCACAGCAAGGCAGGGCATAGGGAGTGGGCTTCGCAGGAGAGCACCTGGGACCACTGGATCTTTTTGGCCAATTCAGGGTTGAGTGGTAGAGGGGGTAGAGGGTGGGAGGGAGACACAGTCCTGTCCCCCTGCTGAAAGGACACGAGGCACAGCCTGTTACCAGGTTATCAAGCAACCCTTGTAACTGTTGCTGGCTATTCAAACACAAAGGCAAAAGCGGTCCTTGAGGGGAGCACAAAGGTGGTCTCCCAGCCATCTCTTGAAAGGTCGCTGCTCTTGTCACCTGGACACACCTGTGGGTGTCAGGCAGCTCAGGGCTCTAAAATTCATAATGGCTATTTGGCAACTGGCCTTGTGCAGATGGGGACTGAATATGCATTGTTTATGCCATCTGGATTTGCCCTCAAGCTTGCTGTAAATGGAGCAAGGAGATTGGTTTAATGGGTATTTAGTGACTAACATCAGCCTTTAAAAAAATATTGGTGCTGCTGCTGTAATGGCCTGTAATTGGTTCAGCAAGAGGAAAGGCCAGAAGAGCTGTGCTATGGGGGGGAAGTTCAGCTGCTCTGAGCAGCAGCAGCCACCGAGCTGGGAAGAGCATTTATGAGATATTCCCTATTTATGTCTTGGTGTCAAATGTTTTATGATATCAACTATTCTCAACGCTGGAGATATTTTGAGGCTTAGGTAGGCCAGAAATTCTTCTAAAACTATTTGTTTTTCTTCCTGTCTCTCTCTCCATCCATCCGTCTCTACCTAGTTCTCTTTTAATTAAAAATATAATATGGATTACAAAGAAAAAGGAGTTTTTCTTCCAGCTTCAAACCCCTTACGGTACAGTCCGCCATCTCAGACACGAACACCGTTTCTAGTTTCTTCTGTATCCCTTCAGAAATACCCTATTGATCCCTTCACCCCTGACCCACTGTTCCGTACTACCTTGTGTCTCTCCACTCACTCCACTGGGCATTTGTTTCCTGGGGCACTCATAGACCCAGCCCATCCTTGTCGTTGGTCATGACGTTACCTAATTAGGTGTTTCCCCTCTTCATGCCCTGTAGATTAATTACGGTGTTTTGCTATTATAGAGAATGTTGCAGATAGCATTTGAATGACTGCCTAGCTTAAAAATCAGAACTTTTGTTTTTCTTTATAAAAAGGGAAATAAACAAGGAAAGTGCTACGTGGGTATTAAACATTCAAGCCAAATATACCACTCTTCAGAAGCAAGAGAGTCAATCAAGTGTGTCCAGCTGACAGTGGTCCCATGAAAAAGGACACTAACCCTGTCACGCTGCCTGGACGAACTCTGGCCAGGAGGGTATTTCCTCTGTGGACAGTTACACCGTTGAGTAAATTGCAGAAGTTAGACCAGGGATTCTTTATATGTGAGGCCCATCCATGGGTGCCACAGAGCTCAGGAGCCCCTTAAAATTTTATTCAAAGCACTATGACTTTCATCACATTCCCGATGGCTCCATGACCCTAGTGTTCTGTTATCATGAACAGAACATGATTTTTTGCCTCCACGTCTCCTACTTAGTTATCAAGGTGAACTTTTTTTCGCCCACCAGCACCTTTAGGCTGAGGGGAGTGCAGTAAGAAGCAAATCCAGCCATTTTTTACTAATTGTTGACTGCCCCATTGAAGTGTGTGGTCTGTCCAGGGGAGGAAATCGGAACTCTTTTCACGAGTGAGCTTCATTATTAATTATTGGTGCATTTCATTGATGTGTTAGCGCAGCGAGTGGAGAATTGTCTGTTATTGTGTGCATCTGTGGGAGGCACGGGAGTGGGCATTCTTTTCTGGTAGGGAAGGGGGTGGATTTCCGTGAGGAGGTTATTTACCGTATATACTCGAGTATATACGGTAGTTGTGAGATGGCACCTGTATATTTTCTGTAAATCTTTCTAAAGCTTGCCCAGGGGTTGGGGGGGGGGGGGGAGCGAATGGGTACTTACATCAGGAAAGCATAAGCTCTATGCTACTCGAGTTAGAAACAGATTTTCTCTTAATGCCCTATTCTTCTGTTAAAGGAGAGTTCAGTTGGCAATAATACTTCTCCCTAGATAGCCTTGCAGATCGGCTGCAGTTATTGAAGCCGCATTTTGCAAAATGAAGCCAAGGCAGAGCTGGTGTTGAGTGAGTTTTAGAGCACAGAGCTGCAATCTCTGACCCATTAGCAATGTGTATTTCTTTGTTTTCTATTGTAAAATCTTAAGTTCCTTCTTGGTACTGCTACTGATTTGCTGGGTAGCACTTCCCTGTGAAAATGGTCTTGGGGGAGACTATTTTTATTTTTTTTCTTTCTAAGAGACAGTCTCACTCTGTTAGCTCACTGCAGCTTTCAACTCCTGAACCCAAACTATCCTCACCTCAGCCCCCAAGTAATCGGGACCACAGGCACGCACCTTCATGCCTAGTTAATTAAAAGAAAAAGAAGAGATGGGGGTGGGGGTGGGTGGGTCTTACAATGTTGCCCAGGCTCATGTCAAACTCATGGCTTTAAGTAGTCCTCCCACCTTGGCCTCACAAAGTGCTAGGATTACGGACATGAAGCACTGCACCCAGCCCATTTTCCTTTCTAACTTAAGGTTCCCAAGGGCTGACTCCTGATCAGCATCATGACAGGGCTTGTCCCATTTGGAACCACAATGGAGTTCACGTGTTCCTTGATCCCCTTCTCCACCCTGAGGCCCTCTTTTTCTCTAGGTATCAGCCACACTCCCCTGTTTTGATCTTGTACTTGAAATCCCCCCTTTCTCCCATTTCCCCCGTTAAACATCCTCCCTTAGGTGCCTGAGGGGAAAGATGTAATGAACTGATGGACGGGGAGATTCTGACAAATGACTTCACATTTTACTACTGCTCAGGTGCTCGTGTTTTAACTGGGAACAATTTCTCTAGTTGTACGATGAACCCGTTGGATTTTCACCCTGGTTGGCTTTGGAGGATTGTATTTTTAGGCACAAGTGTGAGGCTTAGGGAGGGTGGCCCGGCCGTGTGGGATGAAATCTCTCCTTGGGCGCAGCTGGTTCTCTGTGAAAGATCAGCCCCATGCATTCAACTCCCAACTCAGACTTCCTTGGCCCTGAAATTCCTTGGAATAGCCTAAGCCTCTGGAAGCAAACAGGAGTATTTAAACAGCTTCGAGGTGCTGATGATGATCACTGTTTTCTTCTTCTGTATCTCCTAACTTTCCATGTCTTCCAGAAGGAGATGTTCTGTTTATCACATATTTCCAGCCAAACTTAGGAACTTAAATGTGATCGAATTGGATGTACCTCCTGGGAGAAATTCTGAATTTCGTTATAACTAGGTCTCCAAAATAGTGCATTTAGGGAGATCTCTGAGATGCTATTAATTTTGACTTTTTATCAGTAAGAGCTCTATAAATGAAAGAATAATTTCACAGTAATTCTTGTAGATTCAATATCTTGGAGAGTGGTTTTTGCAATTAGGCTTTTTTTTTGTACCTTTCTTTCTTTCTTTTCTTTTCTTTTTTTTTTTTTTTCTTTCTATTTTAACATCTTCTGCTGGCCTAAGAGTAGTTGCCTAGGAAATGGAAGATAGGTCGGCCCTGGCTTTGGACTTGAAACTTGGGATTCTTCATTAGAAGGGTGGGAAGGAAGCAAACTAGCTAAAAAATATTTTGAAGACTGGAGGGCAAAGGGCTCAATAATAATAACTTCCAAGAGCTCTTTAACATCATGGGTGTTAAATAAAATGAGGAACTAGTACAGAAATACCCTCTCGGACAAGCTGTGTGCAGGCAGCTGAGAGGGTCTGTGTCCTGGCTCATGGGATTGCTGTCACTACTGTCAGGTGGATACGCTTTGTAGACTCTTTCACTTCTGAGGGGTGTTCTGTTTGGCCTGACAAATGTTTAGTAGCCACATAGCACTTACCATGTTTATTTTCCTTTCTGTAAAAGCAAAAAAAATAGTCCTGACTTTTAAGCTAGGCAGTCATTTCAGAGGGAGTTTCCATGGGGCCTGGGCCTAGAGACAGTTTGGCAGGTACGTTAGTTTGCTAGCACTGTTGCGCCAGAGTACCACGAGCCGGGTGGTCTAGGCAGCAGAGATTGATTTCTGGATCCACAGTTCTGGAGGTGAGAAGTCTGAGGTGCAGGTGTCAGTGGGGTCAGCTGGTTTCTTCTGAGGCCTCTTAGCTGGGGCATGGCTGGCATCTCCTGGTGGCTCCCCTCTGCCTGTCAGAGCCCCACTCTCCTTTTCTTTTAAGGACACCTGTCATATCGGATTAGGGCCCCCTCTGAGGACTTCCTTTGGACCTAATTACCACTTATGCAAGCTCCCATCTCCAAACCCAGTGGCCTTCTTATCTGCTGAGTGCTAAGTGAATTTGGGGGGGGGGGGGTCATGATTCAACCTGTAACAGCCCTGGACAGTTCCCTGAGACGTTGACAGCCCTGGACAGTTCCCTGAGACGTTGCCTTCCCACGGGTGGTCATCAACCTGGAGGGATAGCAGCTGGGGAGAGGCTGTGGGTTTCTGTGTCTCTGCCCTTCACATTCTCTCACTATATTTGTGCCTCCTTGTGTTTAGACTCCTGCCTCGATGGGCTGGGACTGCTGAGTACACAGGATGGGAAAGAGTTGAATGAAGCTGGAAAGTTCCTTGGAGAAAGCAGTGAGGAAGAAAGATGATTTAAGCCTGCTCTTACTGAGAGTGCTGGCAGGCGGACAGTCTGTGGCAGGGATATAGTGGGGCTGGCACAGTGCTCTCCACCGTCACCTGAACTGAGTGGCTTGGGTAACGTTTGGGGAGACCAACAGGGGCACACATTCCAACATGCACAAGTGTTCGCGTCGCCGCAGTAGTCCTGATGCTATCATGACAAAGTCTACGTGGAGCCTCCCAAATTGGAAAATGTCCAAAATCCAAAACTTTTTGAGTGCCAACATGATGTTCCAAGGAAATGGTTCATCAGACCATTTTGGATCCCAGGTTTTTGGATTTAGGATGCTCACCTGGTAACTATATGCCAGTGCTCTGAAATCTGAAATGCTTCTGGTCCTCAGCATGTCAGATAAGGGATACCCAACCTGTATTACAAAATGGGTTGCTTAAAATTTATTCACTTGGTCCTGGGGGCCAAAAGTCTGAGATCATGGTTGCCAGGGCCATGCTCTCTCTGGAAACTCTAGGAAAGGACCCTTCCTCGCCCCTCCTAACTTCCCATAGCTCCCAGTGTCTCTCGGCACGGGGCTGCATCACACCCGTCTCTCCCGCACTGGTGACACATCCTCCTTCTCTGGGGGTGTCTGTGTGTCTGGGTGTCAGTGTCCAGAAATCATTCTTGTTTGGATTTTAGGGCCTCCTAATCCAGTATGTCTGCAAAGACCCAATTTCCACGTCCACAAAGACCCAATTTCCAAGTCAGGTTCTGTCCTGAGGTTCTGGGTAGGCATGTGTTTGAGGGGGACAGTGTGCTCAGCCCAGTACACTGACCAGCCCCACACTCTGACCCTGCCAGCTTGGTTCGTCGGGACAGGAATGCTTATCTTGTACAAGTGAGGGAGGTGGAGACAGTGAGGAGGCAAGAGGACACCAATCTTGGCAGTGATAAAAGCCATTTAATTCATCTGGAGCCTTCTGAGCAGCTGCAGGGTGCTTCATTTGAAATATTCATTAAGTGTCTACCGAGGAGTTAGGGATACTGTCTCCTTATGCAAAATTTAACATTTGCTTGGTTAGCAGGTTCTATCATATTTATAAGCGTTCTGACACATTCATTTCAGCTCCCAAGTCCATTAAAGTGGGAAATGTGTTTTTAATGTGCTTTTGGGAAACAGAACAGATGAGGAGCTTGGGGAGCACCAGCATCCGTTAGGATGTTCTTGCCAAGCTTTTATCACCGAAGATTTAGGAGGCTGTGCCCAAAGCCAGGCAGCCTGGGCTCTTTCATGTGATTTTGCTTTGCTTTTCAAATGTTATTTTTTGCAGAAGCTCCTTAAACTGGGGAGGTTCATGGTTTCACTCTGCTTTTGAGTATTTGGGATCTTTAGGTAATACTTTTTATTTATTTGCTCCCATCTCATCCCCTCCCCCCCCCCCCCCATTTTGCTTGTTACTGAAAGCATCTAGTCTGCACCTGTTGGCTCACAGCTATAATTTCAGCACTTTGGGAGGCCAAGACTAGAGGATTGGTTGAGACCAAGATCACTTGAGGCTGGACAACATAGCAAGATCCCATCTGTAAAAAAAAAAAAAAAAAAAAAAATTTTTTTTTTTTTTTTTAGTTATGTCTGGTGACATGCATCTGTAGTCCTGGATGAGCTTAGGCGTTTGAGATTGCAGTGAGCTGTGATGATGCCACTGCACTCTAGTCTGGGCAACAATGTGAGACCCTGTCTCAAAAATAAAAAAGTGCCTAGTAAGAAATGGAAACTGGTTTTGAGTCTATGAAACCGAGAGGAAATTGATACCACTTACTGGGATAGGCAGCCTTCAGAAGCAAAGGGTTAGGGGGTTTGAGCCTGTGTAAAGCACAGCAGCCACCTGTGGTGTGCGACTCACGCCACTGCCTTCCAGGAAGGGAGTCTGACGTGCTCCACTCAACCCGGCTTGCTTTGCCATCTGACTTTCTGTCTCCTTTTCAGGTTGTGTTCTAGTATTTCCTCCTCCTTTCTTCTGTCTGGCGTATTTCCTCCCCTGGGATAAGAGAAAGAAAGTAGCTTAGTGTATCTGAAAACTAAATCAGTTGTCTCAAGGAGACATGACTTTGAGAGTCACGTGTTAGAGCTGGATGTTCAGGACTTGACAGCAACTCCTTTAGGGTCTCTGAGATGGAGCTCCCATCTGGACCCCAGATTCGCCATAACCTCACGTGGGCTAGTCAGGCACACGGAGGCATTTCTGGAGGATGGCAGCAGAGGGCAGCACCCCGGATGGACCATTCTGACTCAGATGCAGGGACCCAGGAATCTCTGCTGTCTTGCCTGGTGGTTTTCCAGTACGACTGCTCAGTGGGCTCTAGTGAGGTTTGCTCCATCTTAGTAGAGACGGATTGTGTTCCTTCCTCTAGTGTTCCCCATTGTACACATGAAATGAGGAGTCACGGACTTATAGGCAAATAAATCCCATCTCTCCTAGGGAAACAAACCCGGGCCATTTTGTAGTTCAACGTGATCTCCATAAACCCCTAACAATCACATAAATGTGTCCTGAATATCTCCTCGGTGCCCCCACACAGAGTCCGACTCAGAGTCCACTGAGCTACCAGCTCTCCCGGTTGCTGGCAGGGTCCCCACTACCACCACCCACAGCACCACTCTGGCCTTAGTGGCCTGTGCTTCTAACTTCCCTCCAGCCCAAATGTGAACATAGACCTGGCTGCCATAGAGCCCTTCTGAGACCAGCAGGCCAGTGAGATTTTATTCAAGGCTTGGGGACAAACAAAGGAATAACAGATAAAGAATTTCAGTTGGCCAAAGGCAAAGATGGCTCGGGGAACACACTGGCCCTTGTCAACCTCTGTGTGATGGGGAGTGTCCCATCTGGCTACAGGGCGGGGACCTTAGTTCCATATCTTTGGATCTGCCTAGATCCTGCCCAGAGGGGGAGCTCAAAGTTCAGGTTTTAAGACCTGCCTCCCCTAAAAGAGGCTGTCCACCCCCCCACCTAGGCCTTCCAAATGCGGCACCTGTCCTGGGGTAATTGCCGGGGGAGGGGGGGCTTCCCCTTCTTTCAGATGAGACTCCATCTGGACCCATCACCTGTAGCTATGCCCCGTGGCAGAGATTTTTACCCTGTGCGCCAAGGTACCCTGGTGTGCTGTGAGAGGATCTTAGGTAGGCTGTGAAAAGTTTTAAACATCATTCATTAAATTATTTTCAAAAGAAATTGAAAACACAATAAGTATATTCTTTTTTTAAAACTCTTTTTTTCTTTGATTTAATAGAATTTAAGTCTGTCACGGAAGTTTTACTAGAGGTTCAAGTGTGCTCTGAGATTAAAAAAAAAAAAAAAAGTCTAAAAACACTGCCCTATGATCTCACGGAAGCAAGGACGTCCGTATTCATTAGTTTGGCTTTAGTATAATAACATTGGGGTCATCTCTGAAAAGGTACAACTTGGTCTCAAAAACCCTACAAAATCACATAAATTGTAGGATTCCAAGCTTTGTGGCTATTTCAGAAATATTTGTATAGTTGCCCAGGTGATGAAGAACATAGATAGTTTTAACTTTTTTTATATTTTTGTTTTTAAAATTTCATTTATTTTAGCATGAATATTTTTTAAAGTTTACGTTTAAATTTGTATGTCAAGCGCACTTGTTTTGCTGAATTTCCGTGAGTTTTAAAAATTGTACAGACGTGTAATCACCATCACCATCAGGATATGGGACAGTCCCGTCACCCCACATCCCTTGGGCCCTTTGGAAGGAACCTCTGCTGGCCCCTGTCATGTGGCCCCCAGCAGCCTCTGAGCTGTTCTCTAGCCCTGTGGTCCCGCCTCTCTCAGAATGTTGTCTAAATGGAATTCTACGGTGTGCAGCCTTTGAGGGTGGCCTCCTCCTCTCGGCAGCGTGTGTGTGAGAGCTGTGCGTGATGTCGCAGGTGTCAACAGTATTTCTCTGCATGGCTGTCCCACAACGCGTTTATTCTTTCACCAGTTGAAGGACATTCGTGTTGCTCCCTAGTTTTTTGGCAATTAGCAGTAAAACTGCTATAAATATTTCCATACAGGTTTTTGTGTGGTCCTAAGTTTGCATTTCTCCTGGGTACATACCTAGGAGGGAGAGAGATGTGTCATGTGACAGGCGCATATTTAACTTTACAGGAGGCCCCCAAACTGGCTTCTAGGGCAGGTATCCCACGTTTTCATCCCCAGAGAGTGGAGGTGGTTCCGTATCCCTAGCAGCCCTTGGCATTATTTGCTTTTTTATTTTGTTGTTTTTTTTTTTTTTTTTTTTTTAATTTTGGCCATTCTAATGAATACAGTGGTCTTTTTTTTTTTTTTTTTTATTAAGTCATAGCTGTGTACATTGATATGATCACGGGGCATCATACACTAGTTTCACAGACCGGTTGACACAGGTTAACATAGCCTTCCTGGCAATTTCACAGTTACTGTGCTAAGACATTTACATTCCACATTTGCTAAGTTTCACATATACCCTTGTAAGATGCCCCACAAGTGTATTCTCACCAATCCCCTCCTTCATAGTGGTCTTATGATGTTAATATGATTTCCCTAATGCGTGGTGATGTCGCAAATCTTTTCATGTGCTCACTTTGCCTTCTTTGTCTCCTTTGGCATCAAAATCTTTCCCCCAGTTTTGAATCAGTTTGTTTTCTTTCGTTTTTCTTTGAAGCAGAGTTGGGCTGGAGTGCAGCAGCATCATCATAGTTCGCTGTAGCCTCAAACTCCTGTGCTCAAGTGATCCTCCCACTTCAGCCTCCTGAGCAGCTGAGACTATAGGCACCTTTCACTACACCACACTAAATAAAAATGTATATTTTTTAGAGACAAGGTCTCCCTCTGTTGCTCAAAGTGATCCCCAACTCCTGGCCTCAAACAATCCTCCCACCTCTGCCTCCCGAAGTTCTGGGAATACAGGTGTGAGCCGTTTTACCCAGTCTGTTTGTTTACATATTGTAGAGTTTTAAGAGTTCTTTATGAATATTATGGATACAGGTCCTTTGTCAGACATATGATTTGCATTTATTTATTCTTAGGCTGTGGCTTGTCTTTTCGTTCTTTTTGACATATTTTTTTTTATTTCAACTTCCCACTTGGTACCAATCATTTTTTTAACAGTGCCTTTGCAGAACTAAAGTTTTTAATTTTGATGAAGTCCAATTTATCAGGTTTTTTAAAAAAATGAATTGTGCTTTTGATATCATGTCCAAGAATTTTTTTTTTTTCTTACCCGAGCTCACAAAGATGTTCTTGTGTGTTTTTTCTCCTAAAAGTTTAACATTTTACATTTAGGTCTATGATCCATTTTGAGTGTTTTTTTTTTTTTTTTTTTTTTAATCATGTTTCAGTTCCTTTCCTTTGGATACTGATTTGTACCGTCCCCGTTTCTTGAAAAGATAATTTCTTTGTCCATTGGATTGCTTTTGTGGTTTGTAAAAAATGAATTCACCATCTTTGTATTGGTCTATTTTGGGACTCTTTATTTTGGTTCATTGGCTCGTGTGTCTGCCCTTTCACCAATAACACACTCTCTTGACTACTATAACTTAATAGTAAGTTTTAAAATCAGGCATTATGTCTTCCCATTTTTTTTCTTGTTTTTCAAAATTGTACTGGCTGCTCTAGTTCCCTTGCCTTTAAACACATGCACTTTTAAAATCAGTTTCTACAAAAAATCTTAAAGGGATTTTGTTTGAGATTGCACTGACTTTATAAATCAATTTGGAGAAAATTGACTCTGTCTCTATAACAAATAGAGAAATTAGTCAAATGTGGTGGCACGTACTTGTAGTCCCAGCTACTCGGAAGGCTGAGATGGGGATCACTTGAGCCTGGGAAGCTGAGGGTGCAGTGAGCTGTGATGCACCAGTGCACTCTGGAGGCAACAGAGCGAGACTTAATTCTTCCCCTGTCCCTCACCCCTCTCACCCAAAGGAAATTAAAGAAGCATAATATGTGGTTAAAGAAAAATATAACATAAAGTGGGTGTGAGCATCGGGGTGGGGGTTGTGGAAGGTGTGTGTGTGTGGTGAGAGCAGGGGGTACAGTCACAGCACGTGAGAGGTACGTGGGTTCATGGTCTGCTGGCATCAGAATAAACTTTCTCTCTCTTTCCTCTGCTGAGGAGATAGAGCAAAGTCTTAGAGAATGAAAGTTCACACATTGTTGACTGACAATGCTGCACAGGATCTATGCCATGTCACTGATTGCAAAAGCTTTTGCAATATCCTACGTTACCCTATGATATAAAAATTGTAGTAGCTAGGCTCGGTGCTTGTAGCTCAGCGGCTAGGGTGCCAGCCACATACACCAGAGCTGGCAGGTTCGAATGCAGCCCAGGCCTGCCAAACAATGACAACTCCAACCAAAAAATAGCTGTGTGTTGTGGTGGACACCTGTAATCCCAGCTACTTGGGATTCTGAGTCTGAGTCAAGAGACTTGCTTAAGCCCAAAAGTTTGAAGTTGCTGTGAGCTGTGACGCCACAGCACTCTACTGAGGGTGACATAGTGAGACTCTGTGTCAAAAAATAAAGAAAAAATTGTAGTATCTTAAGCAAGTGCAAACATGAGTTAACTCATGATCACTCAACATGTTTGGGCATGAAAACACAAGTTAACCCATGACCTCAAGCACAGGTTAAGTTAAGCATCTGAATCACACCATGGAATGAGCTCCCTAGTGCTGAGAGGATTCAAGCAGAGGCGCGTGGCCAGTGGTCAGGGAGGTTACCGCGGGGCTTCTTGTGTGGTGTGGAGAAACTTATGGGGATTCTCCTTATGGTGCAACATTCCTCACCCACGAGCCTACCAGGGACACCTGGGGAGGGGAAGGGCACCTGAGCCCACGGCTCCCACGGCTCCTCTGTCTGCCTGGCCCATCAGGGAAGGGCTCATGCGACCTCAACATCTGGGGCAGTGGACGCATGGAAAGTGGGTTCTGGTCTGAGATCTTCGGGGTGAGGAGCGGAAGCTTGGACGCAGGGTTTAAGGTGTAGTCCCACAGATGAGTGGAGGCAGGGGCAGGTACGCTGGAAATGCCTTCTCTGGGCTCCTTAGCTGTGCAGCCCACACTCTGCACGGAGTTACCATGGCAACGTTGTCCTTTTCCACAGTCCACCAGTCTGAGTCGAGTTGGTCAGCGAGGCATCTCCTCTTGCTTACTGTCGTCTCGTCTTTTCTCCCCTTCTCACCGTGTCTCTGGTGTCTCCCACCCACTCCTTTGCACCTCTCTGTACCCCTCTTTTCCTGCCTGCACCCCTTCCGGGTGGCCTCTGAGGCTGGAGTGGAGAGTCCTCTCAGGCTCTGTTGGGCCCACTGGTGCTGTTGCAGCCCCCGTGCAGCTGTTCGTGGGTGGCACCAGTAATTGGAAAAGCTCTTCAGGGGCACATTCTCCTCTCTCTGTATGGAGATCCATGTGGGCAGGTTCTACCCTGGGGTCCTTCCCCTCTTTCTGGAAAATTAGATGTGGGTAAAGTTCTCCTCCTGGCTCTTGGTTTGGATTAGCTCTGCAGAGTGGAAGCTCATTAGCCTGCAGGGGTAATTAAACACATCCACAGGATCTGTTGTTAGGGCTTCGCCATCCATTGGGGTGGAAGAGGCGAGTCTGGACATCCCTGATCTATTATGGAGCACGAGCTGCTTTCTCCTTGAAGTCCTCCTCCTCAGTGCCCCCCATCCAGACCTACTTGATTAGAGTTACTCACCACTTAGTGTCAAACTGTAGTTGCTTCTTCTGTGTCTTTCTCAGCCAGGAACAAAGGGAATAAAGATTTGTTTGCCATCTTAATTTCTGTTTTTTGCAGGGCTTTGAATCCGAATACTACTCATCTTGAGGTTTCTTTTTTTCTTTTTTTCTTTTTTTTTTTTTTTATTATAGATAAAAATATGCACCATAGATGTGGCCCAACCCATCACCCTCCCTCCACCCAAACCTCCCCCCTCCCTTCCCCTTCCTTGGTCCTTTCCTCATAGTCTTGTGG
>CAUYPK010115590.1:0-16283 GCA_963574355.1 Loris lydekkerianus | reverse complement strand
TGGGGATTCATTGAGGGTACAATAAGCCAGGTTACACTGATTGCATTTGTTAGGTAAAGTCCCTCTTGCAATCATGTCTTGCCCCCAGAAGGTGTGGCACACACCAAGGCCCCACCCCCGACCTCCTTCCCTCTCTCTGCTCCCCCCCCCAAGACCTTAATTGTCATTAATTGTCCTCATATCAAAATTGAGTACATAGGATTCATGCTTCCCCATTCTTGTGATGCTTTACTAAGAATAATGTCTTCCACTTCCATCCAGCTTAATACGAAGGATGTAAAGTCTCCATTTTTTTAAATAGCTGAATAGTATTCCATGGTATACATATACCACAGCTTGTTAATCCATTCCTGGGTTGGTGGGCATTTAGGCTGTTTTCACCTTTTGGCGATTGTAAATTGAGCTGCAATAAACAGTCTAGTACAAGTGTCCTTATAATAAAAGGATTTTTTTCCTTCTGGGTAGATGCCCAGTAATGGGATTACAGGATCAAATGGGAGGTCTAGCTTGAGTGCTTTGACGTTTCTCCATACTTCCTTCCAGAAAGGTTGGACTAGTTTGCAGTCCCACCAGCTGTGTAAAAGTGTTCCCTTCTCTCCACATCCGTGCCAATATCTGCTGTTTTGAGATTTTGTGATGTAGGCCATTCTCACTGGGGTTAGATGGTATGTCAGGGAGGTTTTTTGAGGGTGAATTATGTCATCTACAAATATTAATAGCATCATTATTTGCTTTCATATTCATTTAGCTTTTCTATTCCTTTCTTGTCTTACTGCGTTACCAATGACTTTTAGTGCAATGTTAAATAAAAGGGAAATTATCAGGTATCAGTCTCATTTTTAATCTTAGAGGGAAGTGTTTAAAATTTCGTCAATAGTATAATGGTTTTTTAGTTGTATTGTTGTATTGTTGTTTGGAGGGGGTATTTTATTATATAGTTAGAAAGATTTTCTTCTTAACTTGCTAAGAAATGTTTATAATAAATTGGTATTTTTATTTTATCAAATTATGATTCTATGGCTAGTGTTAGATTATAGACATTTTCTCCTTTAGTTTTTAAATGTGGTAAACTGTACTGATTGGCTGAAAATGTTTAACCAATCTCATATTCTAGGAATAAATCCCCCTTGGCGATGTTATGTCAGCCTTTTCATAAATTACTGGAATCTATTGGCTAATATTTCATTTTTTAAAACTATGTTCACAAAAGAAATTGGACTATTATTATTCTTATTTGTCACATTCTTGATAGATTTTAGCAGCAAGGATATGCTGGCCACAAGATAGTTTGAGATATTTTCCTGCCGTCTCTGGAACAATTCATACAATATTCCTTAAACGTTTGCAAGAATTCTGTTGGGGGCCAACTGAGCATGATATTTTATTTGTGACATGGTTTTTAATTAAGGATTAAATTTTTAAATAGTTATAGGCCTATCCAGATTTTATATATTTCTTGTTATCAACTTAATGTTCTATTTAAAAGAAATTTGTATATTTTGTCAAAGTTTCTAAATGTACTGGCATAAATATTCACTTCTTAAAAATCTTTGTAGAATCTTTATGATGTTCTTTCCTAATGGTAATTTGTGATACTTCCCCTCCCATTGCCTTTGCTAACATGAAAGTAAAGTTTTTTCTATTTTATCAGTCTTAGGAAAAAAACAACTTTTTACTAAATTGGCAGAAATAATTTCTCTTTTTAAAGTTTTTAATTTTACTTTTAATTAAAGTCATATTGATTATTTTCTTTTTTCTATTTTCTTCTGATTTAATTTTCTGTCTTCAAAATTTCTGGAGTAATTACTTTTATTATTGATTTTCTATTCTTTTTTCTTTCAGATGTGTTAAATTAAAGCTGTATGTTTTCCTCTATTTCCCATTGTAGCTGCATTTCACAAGTTTTGATGTGGCACATTTTATTATTACTTATTCCAAAATATTTATAATTTCATTATTATTTCTTTTCTAACTCATGAGTTACTTAGAATGCTCTGCTTAATTTCTGTATCTGGTGATTTTGTAGTTATCTTCTTGGAGTTGATTTCTGTCTTAACTCCATGGTGGTCCAAGAATATGTATAATAAGTGTTTTCAATTTTTTAAAATTTATTAGACTTGTTTTATGGCCCAATAGATGGCCTATTTTGTTATATGCATCATGTGTACCTAATAACAATATGTACCTTATCGTTGTGTATAGGGTTTATGTGGTGAGTGCGTGTAAACAATGCCTGTGAAAAACTGTGGTATCTCTGCACAATCAGATCTAGAAATATATAGGGATATAGATATCTGTAAAGATAGGTATCTTCACATGTCTTAATTGTATTGTTCAAACATCTTCGTTCTACTTTTTTGTCTGATTCTTCAGTATATTGCTGAAGAAATATCTCCAAATAGTCATTCAGTCCTATTGCCTGATAACCTTTATCTTTAAATGAATATTAGAGATTGCTCATGAAAAATTGTGAATCTCTGGTTGATTATGTCTTCCAGAGAGGATTTAAATTTTTTCTTGGAGACAAAACGCAGGGAGATCACCTTGATATACACAAGGCAGGGTATTAGCCTGGTCTATTTCCCAGTTTGCCTTTATTTCTAGAGTACAACACTTCAAAAATCTCACCTGACAGCCCAGGACATTTATAACATCATTTCTTGCTTAACAAGCCTTGAGCTCTAACATTTTTCCCTCCAGCATTGTGAGACTGCTGAAGTCTCACCTTAGTTTTAAATCTCTTAGTGCCTACTTTCTACTTGGTTGTTTTTGCCTCAATCTCCACACATGGGCAGATTAGGAATCACAAATCACCACAAGGGCAAGGAGCTGCCTTGTGCTCCTACCCCTGTAGTTTTCTTTTCTCTGGAATCTTGGCCTCACAATTCCAAGCAACTTTCATAGTCCTTGATCACTGCTATTTCATTAACCTGAATTTATTTTTAATTGATAAAAGGCATATATATTTTCTATGTACAACATAATTGTTTTGAAATATGTTTACCTTATGGAATGGCTAAATTGAGTTAATCAACACGTATAACCTCATATACTTATTTTTTTTAATGGTAAGAATGCAAAAATCTGCTGTCTTAGCAACATCTAAGAATCCATTAACTATAGTCACTGGATTGTACAATAGATCTGTTGAACTCATTCCTTCTAACTGAAATTTTGTACCTTTGGACCAACATCTTAACACTCTCCACCCCACAGTATAGCCTTTTAACTCGTCCCACTGTCCCATTCCTTCTTCTATATGTCTATTAAAGAGCCATTCTATCTGCTCATTACATTGTTCATGGCCTTCTAATGTCTTTTCTGTCTCCCATTCTGTCTCTTCCACCTCTGGCAATGTCTAAAGAAGGTGGTACAAGCTTCACAGCATTTATTTATAATAATCTAGTTCAAAATTACTTTTCATATATTGCTTTTTAAGATATTACTTTCTACTAAGTTTGTGAAAATCGATTTCCCATGGATCAGAACCAATATATTTCCACCTCCATAATCATACTCAAAACTTTTATTTTCACCTTAATGCTTTTGTCTCTTCTCTTGCCATAAGCTGCCTATTTTTTAAAGACTGTATCAAATGCTCTGCCATTCATAAATACTGTGGGGAGTCCTCTAAATAGGGGTAATGTCTCTCTTCTGTGAAACCTTATTGCACTTTGCTTATGCTCCTTAAACTAGCACACATTTAATTTTGCCTTGCTTTATCATCATTTTGAACTTATCAATATCTCCAAGAGTACAAGCTCCTTTCAGGGTGGGGTCTTTATCTTATTTGCTATTGTCCGACAGCACTTGGCAGAGTGCCTGACATCTGGAAGAATGAAATAGGATTCTAATACATATCAAGTGCAGAGTATGGTATGTGTGATTGTGTGATTACAAATGTTTTTACATAGTAGTATTTTTATGATAAAATTGCCCGTTAAGTAATAATTTCTATTTTAAAAGTATAAGCTTTTAACATAGTTATAAATTTGAATAAAAGAAAAAATATGATTATACAGGATCAATATATAAGTACCATTTTTATTTTTTTAATTAAACTTATTTCAAGTTAATGTGTGGGTACAAGCAATCAGGTCAAAATATCTGACTTAATTAGGTAGAGTTCATCTTCTGGTTATGTCCCCCACACAAACGCCCCCGCCACCTGTGCCCACTCAGGAGAACACCCCAACCCCCCTTCTTTGTTACCCCTCCTCCCAGCTGGAATTGACATGAGTTTTTCTTCTATTTGGGCATGCATTGGATTAAGCACCTTATTTTTTTAAAAAATATGCCTCTAGCATTTTGACAGAAAATAATTTTATCACATGAGCCATATCCTATTACATATTTCTTTGTCTTTAAGCTGAATATCCAAGTCAGGTATACTTGAAAAAATACAACATAATTCAACTAAATATGGTTCCCAAAGATAAGCAAATCTTTTAATGTTAATTTTATAACAGAAATTCTGCTTTCAAATGAAGACTATGTGAAGAGATTTTAATGCTCCACCATTTAGGTGTTATTTTACAGGGCTGTGAGGTAGGGGTGTGTGTGTGTGTGTGTGTGTGTGTGAAAATCACTACTTACAAGGAGTATTCAGGAACAGCATCCTTGAAGGGAGGAAGTTCGCGCACATATTCATTATAAAACCATTTCACTTTGAAATGCAAATTCATATAATCAGTACTTTTGCATAACCGCTGCTTTTCATGTTCTATAACAGATAAAAATCATACATTTAATAAAACTTGGTTTGCCAACAATGCTTCTAGTGTTCCAATCTACTGTTATTAGTAGCATGTTCTAAAAGGAAGAAAATAGTATATTAGCAGTAGAGGCAAAAGCAGGCCTGAATTTTATGAAATACAAAAATAATCATAGGTACTACATGGAACAGGTCAAGCAATAATACAAAATGAATGGATTGTTCTAATGTGTTTTAGGTTGAAAAAAGGTGAAAAATATGAGACAGTTCAAAAGTAATAACATAATACAATTTTTCTATTTATCTGTAAGCTTTCATTTTTGACTACTCTTAGGTTAATGCAAAGTGACAAAATAGAATTAAAATTCTAAGCACGGATAAAAAAATGAATCAGTAGCCATAATCGCCAATTAATAGTGGAAGTGTAAATGAATGGATCACATTTCTAACCTAGATATTTATCATTTAAAGAATTAAGACAGTTGAAAAGGAAAGGGAATATCTCTAACCTCTAAGCTATATTATTTTATCTTTACATTTCAAGTTTAGCTGAATTATTTTGCACTTTAAGGCTTTTTGAAATTTCATTAGCAGAATTTCCTACTATGTGGCTTTTTTTTTTTTTTTTTAACTCTTGCTCATAAAGTATAGCTTAAAACAATTATTATGATCTGGACATATAGCACTTGGGAATGAAGACAAATAAAAATGTCACTGAACATGTTTATCATGCTTTTCTCCCCTAATGTTAATATTTTGGCCGATTGTAGCTACAGCTATGAATACACCCACACCCAAAATATCCCTAGCTATATTCAGATTCAAAGTCCTCTCTTACAAGTTCTGGTTGGGGCTGTGAGTCTCCTAGGGGTTTTGATTTATGTGAGGAACATCCTATACTTCACATGTTAGGCAATATTCTGAAAATACTAAATGAAGCAATTAGATTATTTTAGATACATTGAGGGCATCCCTGCTTTCCAAATCCTGACTAGAGAGAGACTTAAATCCCAAAGAGTAAGCACAATAGAGACTTGCGATCCTAAATCAAACCTACATCAAACACTTTTAAATTACCTGAACCATGATTAACCTAAGACTATTCGTAGAACTGAGAGACAGACAAGAGCAGGATACAGACAAGGTACTCACAAGAGCAACAAACTAATACTTCTAGAACAAACTCCCAAACAAAATTAGGAGTAAGACGATGTTTTGCCTGAGCTCCCTCCAAGTTCATTTGTCTTTTTCCACCATTCAGTTCAACTTTCTTCCAACCTCTCTCTTCAGAGGGTAGCATCCCCTCACTTGATAAGTTCATGGGTAGAAACTTAACAGGCAATCCACCCGGGAACCCAGACAACAGGAGACCCTTGCTCCGCGACCTATACGTTTAGAGGGCTTGGGTTATCAATAATACAGACTGAGAATTGAACACCTCTCAGCCTTCTCTGTTGTGAGGAATCCCACACTTTGTGTTGGCACATAGAAAGCCAGAACGCTAAACTTCTGCTCTCATGATTATGACTCTCTAGGCCCCAGAGAAACATTTTGGACCATCTTTTGTTCTATGTCCTAGAAAAAAAAGGTATCCAAATGCTACAAGGTTTGCAGGTTGTACCATTGCTGTCAACACAAAGAGGTACTGCTTTGAAGGATGCAGAGAAATTTGCACTGTGGACGCACAAAGGTAAGAGAAAGGACAAACTAACGTTCTAGATTCTTCCGCTGGATAGCAGAAATAAAATAGATTGTTGTATGATAAAGTATCATTTTCAAGCAATGACCATTTTTTTTTATTTTGTTTGGTTCTGATTTATGCTTCTGAGGGTACTCATGAATTAATAAAGGTGCATGAATACAGGGTAATACAGGGTACTCGTAAATTAATACAGATTCTTCCACTGGACAGCAGAAATGAAATAGATTATTGTATGATAAAGTATCATTTTCAAGCAATGACCAATGTTCTTGCTTTTATTTGGTTCCAATTCATGCTTCTGAGGATACTCATGAATTAATACAGGGGTACATGATGGCTGGGTATATATTAAATAATTCATGGTATTATAAGTATATGTACATAAAACTTGATACTGATTTTTTTCTAACCAGATGGCCATGGAATCTAGAATTGTTGGTATTTTTATTTTATTTTTTAAATCTAGATATGTGAGATTTGATAGAATTTAGCTTTATTTATTAATACCTTAAAATTTATATCAAATAATAATTTATATTTTGTCTTCATTTCTATGAATATTTTTGGAAATTTTAGAAGACAATAACTTTTGAAAAACTATTTATGAACTGTATCTGAGAACACAGATGGAAATAATTCTAAATTTTAATTTCTGGTACTTTAAGCTACTTAAATTGTAGCTTTTTATAAAGTATATATTCAAATCATATCTGTTTTGCATAAAACATTTTATTTTTTAATCCTTTAAGACTACATATAAATTGAGATTGGGTAGTAAAAGAAAATGTGTTAGTGGAGTTCAGAGAAAAAAGCCTGAGAAGAAAATAGAAACAGAAAAAAATTCGAAGTGAAGGTGTCCTCAAGTTTTTAAGACCAGAAAAAAAAAAAAAAGACTGCAGACATCATGTGATTCAGAAAACATTGTATTATCACCACTTTAAATGGAACACAAACTATTTGAACATTTTTATGATAATTGCATAATTAATGATTTTGCTGAAATAAAGATGAGAAAATGTATTTTCTGGAAGAAAAATATGAGTTATCTTTATTTAAAAACCCAAATATCACCAGTCTAAGCACAATATCCAATATGCACATGGAATTAAATTTTAACGTTGACGTTGTTTTCAACTTCTAACATATTAAAATCTAACTCCATGTTTTTACCCTGTCAATATGAAGGTATATTTGTTGAGGTAGGAAGATAGAACACATTTCATGTAAGAGTTTACAGCTTGATTTATAAGTTGTGAATATTTAGGTCTATGTTATATGAACCTTATGTATGTTCCTGGATCTGCAAATGTTAGGAATGAGTCTGACTTGTTACCTCTCCCAGGAGTATCTGCACATTCACAGAATCCTGAAAGGAAGGGCAGTCCAGTTTAATTTAATACCAAAAATGTTCATGGTGTAGCTGTGCTAGGCCATGTGTGAGGCATTGGTAATACAACGCTGTCCTCATGTCCTTCGATCTGAAGTGCATGGTGCATGAGGAGGAAGGGTGACATGTTAACAGTTAACTCCACACCAGGTGGCAAGTGCCGTGACCTCCGGAAGGTATGCAGTGGTCTCTTGGAAGAGATGAACTTAGCCCTACTTTGTGCTATAAGTGAACAATTCAATAACAAATGATTTTTTGATACTGATATTTAGGGCATGAAGAGGAATTTGTGTCACAGGAAACATATTACATAAAACAACTTCTTTTTCCTACTTAAATGGGATGCTATTTAAGATGTGAGTGTGTCTCTGTGAAATTATATAACTATATGTTTCCAATTAAAACCTTGGGCTTTTTCCTTCTCTCTAGTCATGCTTTTAAAAATTTGGGGTGGTAAGTTTGGTGGTGGCAACCTGAATTTTTGCGGTGCCAAGTAAGGAAAGGGTTTGCTAATCCTCGCCCCTTGTAATTCAGTAGACTCGGCATTTTGGAGAGCACGTAAAAGTAAAAGCAAGCTCTGGGAAGCAGCCCAGTTTTTCTGGCAGGACTTTTAGTTTATTTGCTTAACATGCTTGCACTTCATTTCTCTGTAACTGCAGGAGTTATTCCTTCCCCCTCCTTTAGGTGCCTTGGCCAGAACATATAGAACTTCCCCAGACCCTTCCTCTAAGACCCTGCATTCCTACAGTCCCATCATTCTTGCTGGTCTTCCTGCAACGCCCCCCATTCAAAAACAAACAAATAAACAAACAAACAAAACAAAACAAACAAAAAAAAACCGATTTGCTAGAGCCACACATTGGTAGCTCACTTCTTCCCCATCTCCCAAGTCTCCCTATGGAGGATGGATATGAGAAAGAAGGTAGGAAGCATACCCTTGAACATTCTACAAGATAACATTTGGTTTTGTTCTTGTCTAGACTATCCATTCTCATTCTTAAGAATGCACCTGCTATGATAACTCAAACTATCAGGGTTTTTACCAGCCCCTTTGCTGGGAAAAAAAAAAAAAAAGAGGTCTTAGAAGAATTACTAATAGTCTCCCCCCTTACAGAATTGCTTGTAGCCCACAGGAATTTGTTTCTATCCTTCTGAGCTGTGTTTCTCTCCTGTACTATCATGTACTAATATTTACCGCTCTCTGGGAACACAAAGAGACCAGTATTATGTTTTAACATTCTGCCAGTGCAACAAAACAGTAATTGTCATCTTTCCTTGCGTGCTGCACTTCAGCTGATCTAACAGGAGCATTTCAGTTCCTTGAGTTAATTAGTGATGTAGGTCTTGTCTTGAGGACTGTGCAAACAAGTGAAAAGACAGGGCATGCTCTTATATAAAGACATCCACTCTGTGATGTTTGTCCTACTAGCAAATGTCAACTATAAGCTTTATTTTGTAGTGACTTGCAGTACTAATATCACCCTGAACCTCCGTATTTCTGGCTCAGTATTTCTGAATTAATTGGCTACCAAAGCAAGACCTCTTCCTCCCAAGTACACAACTAGACTATATTTCCCAGCCTTCTTTGCCATAGGACTGAATTTTGGGGTTTGTTGCATCACAAATAGGTTTTCAAAGATTGAGACCCACTTGTTAACTATCCTTCGTACTAGTCGGTTTTCTAACTTCCAGTCTCTGTTTCTTTTTCTGTGTGTATACAGGTGTCTGTACATGGATTCATGTAGTCAGGCTATTTCCTTGCTTTGTAGGAACTACATCAGCGTGTGCACCTCTATGTATGTCTCCCCACTAAGAATGAATGAAAGTACAATTACACAAGAAATCCTAATATACACTACTATTGCCCCTTAATCAAATTTGTTAAGTTCATCTTAAGATAAAGGTGTATAAGCTCTGAATGAGAAATAATCATAGAAGTAAAGTAACAGGCTTGTGGATAGACTAATATCCTTTGTTCCCTTCTTGTTAGCCTTGTTTCATCCTTGTGCGATCTCCGTTTTATTCTGGGTAATTACTGACACTTAACGTGATTCTGCACAAAGTGAGTATGGTTCTAAAATCATGTGCCTATTTTTCTAATGAGTTCATGTATTCCTTCTATAATGTGTAACCACGTGTTATAAGGAGATATTTCAAATAAACTACAATTATATCCTAACTACCGCCTATCAAATTACCAAGATAAGAGTTTATAATGTAAAATTCACAAGGATACTTCAAATTATCCTTATTTTTACTCAACTTATCTTTTTAGTAGTAGAAGTAGTAGACTACATTCATACAATTACATCACTCTCTTCTGATGTGAATGACTCTTAAATTTTTTTAGTCATGAATCCTCCTACGTTTTTAATTTTGGCAACAAAAATTCAACTAGCTCATTACATTTGCCAAATAAAACATTTAATTAGTTTCCAAGCTTCCGTACAGTAATTTTTCACAAAATTTAATCTTTGAATTTCAATGAGAAATATGAATATTTTACCTCTTTAAAATTGTACAAGAAAAAATTCTTGCAATTTGGAAGAATATTACTATTTTCCTTTAGATGGTATTTACCAGTATTTACTTGTAGAGAATTTTTTTTCCCAGAATGGTAATGTTCATGCATGGGGTTTATGTAGTATGCATAAGAGTAAAATTATGTTTTGGTTTACATGATAAGGAAGATATACCCTTGACCCGGTTTCATGGCAAAGGTGCATTTTCTCCCATCATCTCAGTGTCTTTTTTCAGTCCTTAATTTGTGATATCATTTTACAGGTATTGCATAAATACTCTGTTTTACCCTATAGTTTGTTTGTTAGGACTGTCTTAGGCATACCTCTCTGTGTTTGAAAGGTTGCTATATTTCTAATAGGTGGTGATAAGTGATATGGAAGATCTAGAAAGAATACCAGATAAAAAGCCAGTATTGGGGACCTAAGTATATGATGTTCGGTACCTATTGTGTACTCACAAACATTATTATAGTATGATGCACACTATCTGGGTAAAGGGAATACTTATAATTTTGACTCATTCTGTACAATACAAGCTATTCAACTAAAACTCATATACCCTTGTAATATTCTGAAATAGAAAAACACATACCATACAATGTAGATACATAAACACACATAAATATTTTCCAAGGTAACTATAAATTCATATTAACAATATGTAGATGGGGATCCTGTGTTTTTTTCATAACACCGTGAATGCTAAGCCATGTAATTAGAAGTTTTTAAAAAAGATGGACCAAGAGTTACTATTTTCAGTTTCAGAGAAGCTTTATAAAGGTTTTGTAATGTCACAACATCTCTGAAGGCAAGAAATCTCCTAACCTTATGGCTATCAAAGTTAAGGTAGTATATTAAAGAGGCAAAAGCTTAGAGTAATAATATAAAAAAAAATGAAAAACAATAAATGAAAATATATTATATGTTAGAGAAAAAACTTAACCAATGTGAATCCTTCAAAGAAGAAAAATAGACAAAAAGGAAAGATTAGTCATAATTATAATTATGGTAATCAAATTTCCTAAGAATCAATGACTATTCAGGACCAAATACAGTTAATTTTTGTAGGGTAAGAAAGAAGAGATAGAAATGTCTTCCATATTTCTGGTGACCATGTCTTTGCAAAATACCAGAAACAAGGGCCAATAAATTAATAAATTATTGCCTTGCTTTATGACCACTAAAGAAGCGTTATCTTTGAGAGGAGCAGTAGTTGGCAGTCCTACTCATGACTACAACCAATTCCTCAGCAGAAGCCCAGAATAAATCCAGATTCCCTGGATTCATTAAGCTAAGAGTGATGTGCAAATAAATATACTTCAAAGATACTTTCTCTAATGTGTACATCTACTTAGAATTCTGGTCTATATCTAAAATCCATAAAGCTAGACTGGTATGTTAAGAGCAGGAAATCACTCCATGGTATGACTTGGAAGAATGCTACAGAACCGTCTGAGCCGTAGACCCTAGAGAATCAGGGAGCAGTATATGCGTAGGTCCATATAGGTCCTGTAATTGGTCTACAAGCCTAATGTGGTGCTATGAAATAGAGATGAAAAACTAAAACGAAAAGAGAAGGATGATAAGGGAAAGAGTGTTAAAACAACAGAGATGGGCAATAGTCTGGAATAGTTTACCAGTAAAATACCATTTTACACAATATAGATACATAAACACATATAAATATTTTTCCAAGGTAACTATAAATTCATATTAACAGTATATAGATGTGGATCATGTACCATTGTAAAATACAGGTGCCCTAAGAAGCTATTGACATTAATTAAAATTGACAACTCATGGAAAATGACATTAAAGAAGAAACAAAATAAGCTCCGTTCACTTTGATTTTTTTTTACCTAGAATCCTGGCAATAAATGTAGCACTAAGTATTTCCATGAGAATTCAATCTGGGGACTAAAATATAGATCTTATTCATTTGTGAAACATATATTTATTAATTATCTATTATGAACCTGGTACTATACTATGTTTAGAGAATAGAGCAAAGAAGAAGACAGAATATTCCTGCCATCACAGAGTTTACAGCGAGAGGACTCGGACAATAAAAACCATGCCATTTGAAGTAGTGGTACGTGTTCTAGGAAAAAAATAAAAGGTTAAGGGAGTAGATGAGCCAGGCAGGCCTTTTTCAATGGAATGCCCAGGACATATCTTTAGTGAGATTACATGAGAACAAAACTGAACTGAGTCAAGCTATGCAGCACTTCAAGTAGAGAACACATGGGGTGAAGTGGCCCTCGGGCAAAACAGCATGCTTGATGCTTTCAAAGACAAGCAAGGAGTTTGGTAGGGCTAAAGCAGGGAGGTAGAGAAAGTTGAGATTGGAGTTCGGAGAAGAGCCAGGATGTTGTAACTCATGATAAAGATATTTTGGAATTGTGAGAGTTATGGAATAACACTGTGGTCTAAGGTGCGTTTGTAAATTATCACTTTGCTTGCAGAATAGATTGCAGGGATCAAAATATGGAGGCAGAAGACCACTGCAGTAGAACAAGCAGAGGGTGAGGCAGCTTGGGCTTGGGTGGTAGCAGAGATGATTATGGTGAAAGTGACAAGGCCTGAGGTCTAGTCTTGGTTCAATGTCTTTCTATGACATAACCTTGCTTCTCACCTCTTCTCTTCCTAAGTAAACTCTCTGAGGTCAGAAATGGCAACTTATTAAAATGTTGTTCCCCCACACGACCTTATTTGCTTAGGACCACAGATGGGTGACTGGATGGATAAAAGAAGGTGAAGGTCATATCCAGTTTTTTCGACATGTGCCTTTTTTCTTTGTCTCCTCAGTTTTACTGAGAATGTAGTTGGTCATCAATCAGACTGATCAACATTAGGCTTGGTCTACAAGTTTCTGCTTATAGCTTCCCATGGAGGAAAGTCACTGTTGTGTCTTAAAAGACCCAATTTTCTGAATTAAAATAAAAGACTCTGTTTATATCAGTGAGTTTAATAAGAATTATCAAAATACAGAAATAATTTCTCCATAATGCAGAGCTCATATAAACCATTCAGAAATAATCAACTTTGTGTATTTCTCAGAAGTTTATACCTTTTATTGCAAAATCTTTACTTATACTTTTTATTAAAAGACTCAAATCTTTATGGATTTTACTTCTTGTAATTTCCTGTATATTTCTCATTATTTATTTAACTTTAACCTGTCCTAGAGATCCCTTTTTAGGATAAAATTGATTTCTATCAATTATTTACAACATATAAAAACAAAGAGCAGGAATTTCTCTTTTTGGTAGATTTCAAAGCTATATTTTCATTAGCTTTCTGAGCTTATCATCAACTCTGTATGACTTACAAAGGAAATGGAACTAATTGATAAGTCATGAGGATAAGGTTAAAAATAGTTCATGTAGTTTATATCTGGACTGGAAGTAATTAAAATATTCTAAGTATTTGATTACTTTAAATTTATTATTGACATAAATGTTTATTTTCTTACTTTATTGATCTTTGTTTAATATGTCTGAGTTTTTTTCTCTGTATGACTATTTTTGCTCTAATATGTTAGGCTTAATGTGATGGTTTTAAAACAGCATCTGAATAGGGACCTAGAGTAGCATGCCTCTATTTTACTCTGAAAATACTCAAATAGACGTAGAAAGGCACAAATATTTACATGCCTACTGGAAAGTAAAAGTGACCAATAAGCATGTCTAGAATGTAGGAGGGATTTCCAAAAAAATCTGAATCTATAAAACTAAAACACGTGATCTACTCAGATGCATCATAAGCACGTAACAGAATGTTCCCCATTACCGTCTTGACTGCACGCCCAAGATTATCCTCTTGCCGCCAACCTCCTCCCCATACTCATTACCAGCCAGGTATGTGTGCAGAAGAGACAACTAGGTAACTAATCCTCAGATACCCAGGTGTGGTTTTGGGGTCCACTAGAGTTTTGTTTCATAATCCTTCCCAACCTTGCATCATACTACCTGATGTGTGGTCTGTTACGAAAGTCCATTTCAGAAAATAACTGGCTAGAAAATAACTGGGATATGTGTGTGTGTGTGTGTGTGTGTGTATTTGCATACACACACATATGGACACTTGCATCTTCTGTGAATATGCGTGCTTCTGTTGGTGAAGGATATGAAAAAAGGAAAAGAGAGAGAAAAACTCCATTGGGATTTCGCATCCTAAGGAGTATGGTTCTCACAATTAAAACAACTTTAACATCTGGGTGGCGCCTGTAGGAGTAGGGCGTGGGCCCCATATGCGGGAGGTGGCAGGTACAAACTAAAAAAAAAACCAAAACGACTTTAACATCTTAGGTAATGGCAAAGACAGAAGATGAATAATGTGGAGAAAACAGTCTTGTGCTTGTGAAAAGAAATTAAGAATCGAGGAAATGAGACATAATCTGGATTATTTAGAAAAGTGGTTCACAAAAATTAGTCTGAGCTTGTTAAACTGCTGATTCCTGGCCTCTACTCTCAGATTCAGTCCGGAATGAGGCAGGAGCCACTTTACTAAAATATATTTATAAAAATATTTGTACAGGCATCTCAGTGAATCTGACGCAGGTGACCATGGTGACATATTCTGAGACTCTCTTCCAAAAGTTAGGACGGATCTCTGAACAATTAATTCAAGGAGTAAAAGATGCAATTGGTTAAAGGCTTGAAAAGTGTCAAGAAGATACATAATATCTACTTTTAATGAAATAAGAACATAAGGCCATGAGGGAAGAAGAGACTTAGATAATAAGATTATGAATTATGGTAGAGTTGCAGTTTTAATATTCAGCATATTAGAAAATTATATTAAGTATAAAACTATTAGGTTGTTTCAAAAGTTTTGTCCGTTTTAATGTCATGTGTTTTTGTAGCTTCATATCTCAATAAATATTTATTCTACTGTGTCGTGGTATATACTGATCAATGGAGAATTTTGTACTCTATACCTTGATGCTGTTCATTTTTTTCTACTTTTAATTTTTTTAATTCTTTTCAGCCTATTACTATATGATGTCATTAAGCGATTTTCGGCCAATTTTTCTCTACGAATCAAATTGAACCAAAGTGCTGCCGAAACAGCCTGAAAAATTAACCAGGCATTTGGCAATGATAGTGTTAATGAACGCACTGTTCGACGTTGGTTTGCAAAATTTCATTCCAGAAATTGTAGCCTTGAAGATGAGCCCCGAAGTGGTCGATCTAGAGTAATCCAGGACGAGAATTTGAGGACTCTGGTGGAGACTGACCCATCACAAATGGTGCATGGGATGGCGGAAGAACTGGGTGTCAGCGCCCATGTGGTTTTTGATGGTTTAAAACATATTGGAAAGGTCAAAAAGCTCGAAAAGTGGGTGCCCCATGATTTAAATGATCGGCAGAAATTGTCACATTTCGAGGTTTGTTCTTCATTGCTTTTGCGCAACCAAAACGATCCTTTTTTGGATTGGATCATCATGTGTGATAAAGAGTGGATTCTCTACAACAATAGGAAATGTTTAGGACAGTGGTTGGACACCGATGAGCCACCCAGGCACTTCCCAAAGTTGAAACCCCCCCAAAAAAAGATCATGGTTACTGTATGGTGGTCAGTGGCTGGTGTGACTATAACTTTTTGCAACCAGGCCAAACCATCACAGCAGAGTCCTATTGTGAGGAAATTGATGAAATGTACTGAAAATTGTGTCAGCAGCAGCCAGCACTGGTCAACAGAAGAGGTCTGATCCTGCTCCACGACATCGCCCGGCCGCACGTATCACAAATCACCACCCGAAAATTAAAGGAATTGAACATTGAAGTTCTGCCCCACCCACCATACTCCCCAGACCTCTCGCCAACTGACTACCATCTTTTCACGCACTTTGATAACTTTCTCACCAGTAGAACCTTTGCCAATCAGGATCTAGCAAAAATGGCCTTCGTTGACTTCATCGAATCCCGAGCACCCAATTTTTATGCCGATGGA
>CAUYPK010115587.1:0-11384 GCA_963574355.1 Loris lydekkerianus | reverse complement strand
AAAAAAAAAAAAAGCAATGGGGAAAATGGTGCTATTTAAAAGATGGAGACTTTACCTCTTTCATGTTTACATGGATGGAGCTGGAACATACTCTTCTTAGCAAAGTATCTCAGGAATGGAAGAAAAAGTATCCAATGTACTTAGCCCTACTATTAAGCTAAATTATAGCTTTCTCATCAAGGGTATATACCCCAACAATAGCACAAGACTATGGGGAAAGGGCCAAGGAAGGGGAAGGGAGGTGGGAGATATTGGTGGAGGTAGGATAATGGGTGGGGCCACATCTAAGGTGCATCTCAGAATGGGTACAGGCGATTGCACCAATGTACACAGCTATGATTTAACAATTAAAAAAAAAAGTAAGAAAATAAAAAGGGAAGGGGCAGGAGCTCAAGGTCCATCTTCTAGGCTCTCTTTATTTGCACTGTCCAATATGGTGACCACTAGTGACATGTGACTTTTGGGCACTTGAAATGTGCGTGGTCTCGATTGACATATGCTATTAGTAATACGTATATCAGAATTTTTTTTTTTTTTAAGACAGAGTTTCCACTAGTATCCTCAGTAGAGTGCTGTGCTCACAGCAACCTCAAATCTCAAACTCTTGGGCTCAAGCAATTCTCTTACATCAGCCTTCCATGTAGCTGGAACTAAAGGCACCTGCCACAACACCCAGCTTTTTTTAGAAACTGGCTCTTGTTCAGAATGGTCTCTAACTCCTGAGCTCAGGAGTTAGATACCTGCCTCAGCCTCCCAGAGTGCTAGGATTACAGGCCTGAGCCACTGCTCCCTATCTCGTATACCAGATTTCAAAGACTTAGTATAGTGAAAAAATGTAAAATATCAAATTTATAATTTTGATGTTGATTAACTTATTATGATAGTACATTGATTTAGTGATTCATTAAATGCAGAAAAAAAAATAAATAAAATAAAACTCCCAACCAAAACTATTCCTAGATGTTATCAAGGTGATAGTCTACAACTCCAAAGAAAAAGAGAAATGTAGTGATATAGAAAGGAAGTTTTAAACAATATAGGCATGACATGAACAAAATCTATTAGAAGATAGTGCCAGCACAAACTGAGAATCAGGAAAAAAATATCTCTAGTCAGAGTTACCTGTAGATGAATGAAATACTATAGGAATAATCTCTTTTAGGAAATCCATATACCATATACCAAAAAGGAAAGTTTTTTCCCTTTGCTTCTTATTGAAGTAGTAACACATAGAAAATAACAAAAATTAAAAATAATGAAAACATAATGGGTGGAGCCACATCTACGGTGCATCTTAGAATGGGTATAGGCGAAACTTACTAAATGCAGAATACAAATGCCTACATACAGTAACTAAGAAAATGCCATGAAGGCTACGTTAAAGAGTTTGATGAGAATATTTCAGATTGTATATGAATTCCGCACGTTGTACCCCTTGATTGCACTAATGTACATGGCTATGATTTAACAATAAAAATAAATAAATTAAAAATAATAATAATAATCAAAACACAGCTTACTGGATTTTCACAAAGTGATCACACCTATATAACTATTACCCAGGTCAAGAAATAAAACATTATCGAGGCTATAGAAGTCCTCTTTTCTGCTTAGTGCCCTTCCCAGTGACTATTCCTTTCTCCTTCCAGAAAGTAAACACATTTCTCACCCTGAATACCATAGTTAGTTTTGCTTGTTTTTGAACTCCATACAGATGAAAATATTTATTTATTCTTATGATTTCTCTTGTCCCACGTACTTTAACTTTTCCCACTCTACATTTTAGTTTTAAATTTATCGATGTTGTATGAAGACTTGATTTTGTTTCCTTTTTTTTTTTTTTTCCTAAAAATTGTTCTATTGTGTGGATATACTACAATTTATCCTGCCTGTAATGGAAATTTGGGGGGGTTATGACTATTGCAAATAATGCTGCTATCAACATTCTGTACACATTTTTGGTGCAAATGTATATGGATTATAATTAACTAAAATTACTGGCTTTTCTAAAATGCTTATAACAATTTGCACTTCTACCAGCAGTGTGTTAGCATTTCATTTATTTTATAGCCTCACTAACACTTAAATTGATAATCCTTTTTATTTTTGCCATACTAGTGAGTATATTGTGGTATTTTTAATTTGTGGTTCTGTGACCACAAAGTTATTTTCTAACCATTTAGCATCCTCTTTTGTGACATTCTTTACAGGATTATCTGTCCTACTCTTTTAATTGATTGGTGAGAGCTTGTTGACTATTTTATTTTTTTTTAAGACAGACCAATATTTTATACCATTGGAACATACATATAAACATAATCCACAGAAAATTAATCACCATTTCATATTTGACAATATTTCCTATACATTTTTAACATATCAAATATGTCTACTATTTCTTTCTCAGACTTTCAGTGGTTTTAATATTTCAACAAGACCCAATTTAGAATATTTATTTTGGAAGTTTTCTCAAGTATCAAAGGCTTAAAACATTTGTTCAAATAAGATTACAGGCAAAAAGATTCTAAAGGCAATACACAGTCAACTGGATCACATGCAAATTCCTTCACAAATTTCCTTTTATGAACCTTATTCAATACTGCACAATTAACAAACATTCTAAATTTTCTGGTTTGCCTTGGTCTCATTTTCTTAAATGAGAAACCATTCTGTTTCAGCACAAAATTTACACAAGAGGCTTTCATACATAACGCCATTTTCCTTTCTAATTTTTCATACTCTCAAAAAAATACTTTTTACAAAACAGGATCACGGTTTACAAGAAAGTAAATTATTCACTTGGCTAAACTGATAATTAAAAGGTTTAAAAGGCAAGAATCTTATTCTTTGACAAAGACCGGGTATCCTAAACAATCTAAACAACCAAATTATTGCATTTTACAAATTTATTTCAGCCTGGAGAGCAAGGCATAGGAGAATTCAAAATGGCCATGCTCCCCAACTGCCTCAGTCTTCTCTTTTTTATCCTTTTTCATTGGCCAGGTTGAATCAAGCTGGAGGAGCAGGTTCTGCCTTTTACAGAACTGCAGGCTTTCACGGAAGAGGAAGCAAGCTTCAGCCTCCATGTCCCAGGAAGTTAAGTTATTACAAATTCTGAAGAGCTAAGTCATCACAGGGAGGAACTTTCAGGTGTATCCTTGGGGTCTCCTTCAGAAGACCTCTGTTCTCTTAGACCTTACTTTCTATGGGTATCCCCTCTTACATACCCTGTTGAGTTACTTTTTGTACAAAATCTTTTCTATATGCATATTCATAAGGTTTCTTGCCTATGTGAATTCTCTAATGTATTGCTGAGTGATCATTTCTGGGACTGTCTTCTTATACTACCTTCAAACGGTTGTTATTATGAGTATCTCTGATATCACATGGGGTGAAATTTGCATGAGAGGATTTTCTAGTCATTACATCAAAATAGTTTTTCCATTCCCTGAACTCTCTAATATGCATCTAGGGCTGACTTATATAATTTCCCATATTCATTTCATTCATAAGATTTGGCCCCACTGTGAATTTCCTGATGTACTCTAAACCTTAACTTCTGGGCAAAAGTTTTCCCATGCTTATTGCATTGAAAGGGTTTCTCCCCTATATGAATTTTCTGATGATTACTAAGGGTAGACTTCCAGTTAAAATGTCTCCCACATTCATTACATTTAAATGGTTTCACCCCAGTGTGAATTCTCTGATAATCAGTAAGGGTTGACTTCTGCGTAAATTGTCTCCCACATTCATTACATTTAAACAAGTTGTTTTGCGTGTGGATTTTCTGATGTAGACTGACATAGTCCTTTCGAGAGAAAGATTTTTCATAATCATCACACTAGTAAGTTTTCTTCACACTGTGAGTTTCCTGATGTGATGCAAGGGTTGATTTCTGGGCAAAACATGTCCCACACTTATTGCACTGAAAGGGTTTCTCTCTGGTATGAATTCTCAGATGACCCCTAAGCTGTGCCTTAGTGAAAATTTTTTTCCCACATTCATTACCTTTATGTGGTTTCTCCCCAGTGTGACTTCTCTGATGCACTTTGAGGGTTGATGTTCGGGAAAGAAATTTCCCACATTCATTACATTTAAATCGTTTCTTTTCTGTGTGGCTTGTTTTCTGATGTAATGCAAGGTTTGATTTGTGGGCAAAACTTTCCCCATACTCTTTGCACTGAAAGGTTTTCTCTCCAGTATGAATGCTCAGATGACACATAAGGCTTCCCTTAGTGATAAATTTTTTTCCACATTCATTATATTTATGTGGTTTCTCCCCAGTGTGACGTCTCTGATGCACTCTGAGGGTTGATGTTTGGGCAAAAGATTACCCACATTCATTGCATTTAAATGGTTTCTCTTGGGTGTGGCTTCTCTTGTGTTTAATCTGCTGGTCTTTTCAAGAAAAGGATGCTTTGCATTCATTACATTGGTAAGATTTCACTCCACTATGAATTCTCTGATGTAATGTGAGGTTTGACTTGTAGCCAAAAACTTTTCCACATTCATTACACTGAAAGGCCGCCTCCCTGTGTGAACTTTACAGTGCTCTTTAAGTGCAACTGATAAGCAAAAAGTTTTTCCACATTCACTACATTCATAGGGTTTCTATCCGCTGTGAATTCTCTAGTGTCCCCTGAGAGCTGACATCTGGGCAAATAATCGTCCACATTCACTACATTCATATGGTTTCTCTCCTGTGTGAATTCTCTGATGTACCTTAAGAGCTGATCTCTGGACAAACGTTTTCCCACATTCATTACATTTATAGGGTTTCTCTGCTCTGTGGATTCTCTCGTGCACATTGAGGTATAACTTCAAGGAGAAAGCTTTTCTACATTCATTACCCTCAAATGGTTTCTCTTCTGTGTGAGTTCGCTCATGTAGAACAAGATATCCTTTCTGAGAGAAGGATTTCCCACACTCGTTACATTTACATGTTTTCTCTTCTGTGTGAATTCTCAGATGTACCTTGAGAGCTGATCCATGGACAAACGTTTTCCCACATTCATTACATTTATAGGGTTTCTCTGCTCTGTGGATTCTCTCATGCACATTGAGGTATAACTTCAAGGAGAAAGCTTTTCCACATTCATTACACTCACATGGTTTCTCTCCTGTGTGAGTTCACTCATGTAGAACAAGATATCCTTTCTGAGAGAAGGATTTCCCACACTCATTACATTTACATGTTTTCTCTCCTGTGTGAGTTCTCTGATGTTTATTTAGTTGGTACTTTTGGGAAAAAGACTTTTCACATTCATTACACTGATAAGGTTTCTCCCCACTATGAATTCTCTGATGTAATGTGAGTCTTGACTTGTGGCGAAAAGTTTTTCCACATTCATTACATTGAAGAGACTTCTCCCCTTTGTGAATTTTAGGGTGCTCTGAAAGTGCTGACTTCTGACCAAACGTTTTTCCACATTCATTACATCCAAATAGTTTCTCTCCTGTCTAAGTTTTCTGATGTTGAATGAGAGGTCCTTTCTTACACAAAGATTTCCCACCTTCTTTACATTTATCATCTTTTACCTCTGATTGACTTCTCTGGTGTACTTTGTGGGCTGATATTTGGTAGGATTTCTTACCATGATATTCTAAAGAATTATCCCCAGTTGCTGCTGTGTCATTACATACTTCTGCTCAGTATTTTATTTTTGGCAAATATTCCTTGCTATAGGTGTTTGTCTTTGATTTTCTTATTCCTCTTCATCAGGTCATCATCTCCGTAATCTTCTAAAATTGGGTAACTCTGGTTTGAGAATTCCTCTTCTGAGGACCAAACTGCTTCTCCTTGCTCCAACCTGAAGATCACTTTGGGTTTAGAAATGCAATATCCTACTGAGACTAGATTGCTATAGTTCTCCAGCATCATATCTCTGTAGAGATTCCTCCGGGCAGGCCCCGTTTGTTGCCACTCATCCTGGGTGAATTCCACATTCACATCCTTTTATGACACTGATGCCTGAGACAGGTTCATTTTCTGCTGCTCTTGGAAGAGTGTGGACAATGTAAAGGATAAGCTCATTTTCAGATGTCCAATGACAGAGCCAAAATTTACTGCATCCATCTACCTCCTAAACTCGGGCTCTCACCACAAATCCACCAGTGGCATGAGGTTTGTGGCAGGCTCCCAGCCAGGATCACAGATGTGCATTCTCATCTCACTGCTGGGATGGGACAGCCTGAGGTCTGCCTGTACTCTGGTTCCCCCAACTTGGGCCCCCATCCTTCATCTTTTGACAAGGACTCTGCCCCAATTTCGCCCCTGGAACCCAGCCTTTCTGATCCAGAGGAGCTGGACTAGCTCAGAAACCGCAATTAGGGTAGCCGCATCTATCTTGGCGGAGTTCCCGGGATGTCCAGTTCCTGCCACCTATACACAAGAGCGTACCTCTATGCTGGTCCACAAGCCATGCAGAGGTCCACCTCCCACAGCCCTCACCAAAGTGCAAACCCTCCACACCCACAAGAAGGTGCAGGCAAAAGGAGAACTGTTGACTACTTTAAATGTGAGCCCTTGTTTGATGGGTTATGTGTTACTATGTTAACTTATCTACCATGGCCTTCCCTTTTCACTCTCTTAGTAGTGTCTATGACGAACAATTTATTCCTTTATTTTTTCCTTTTGTCTTTGAATATTAGTGCTTTCTATGCCTCATTTAAGAAAAATCTTTCCTCAGGATCATGAAGACCACGTTATCTTTCAAAAGCTATATTGCTTTATCTTTCACATTCCAGATATGGACTGTGAACACTTTGTTAAATTACTCTTCAAGAAGATTGAACCAATTTATATACTTATTAAAATGTATATGATCATTCTGGCTTTCTCTCTGCACTTGCCAAACTGACTATTATTAATAACATTTATTTTTATCAATATTTTAAATGAGGTATAGCTTTTTGTTGTTGTTCAATTTTATCAGATATGCAAGACAATGCAATAATGATCAAGAATATTATTTTTAAACACCCACATGGTGGCCCAGATTTTTTAAATGTACAAACTAGTCAAAATAGTCTTCTAAACTCAAGAGGCCAAGCTCTTTGAAAGTTGTTAGTTATCTCTTGTTTATTAAGTTAATGTAATAATAGTTTCTAATACATTTACTGGCAAAGTGAATCTTCACAAGTCTGAAATTATTTGGGGGATAAGAGGTTAAATGGTGAGGAATAAATATAATTTCCTTTATAAATTAATTTCTAGGATAAAAATTATGTTCCTAGGGGGGGATCCCCCAGTTTAAAACACTTGGAATTAAAGAGCTATGAACCTGAAGTGTCCAGTGAAATAATGAGAAGAATAATATTTAAAGAGCTAAAAATCAGTAAAGGGTATCTTGATGTTTGTAGGGTTGCATTGCTTGACACATTTACCTAGTATAGACTTGCACAGAGAAAAGCAGATTGGCCGCAGAAACAGACAACCTTCAACCTCTAGGAAGCTAGGGATAATAGTGGAACTATGAAGCTACCTATGCTCTGCTGTGTGAAGGTAGTTGCATGTAAGCAGGATACTTGAAACTTTCAGAATGGTGGTGTAAGGATGTCAGTGCCCCCAGAACATCATGATTGGAAAAAGCTCTGTCCTAAGTACTATTAGGAGACAGGCAAAACAGAAGTTGCCTACAAATGGAACAGGAAACCCTGATAATCTGCTTATTGTTTTCTGGAGTAGCTTGAGTTAGGAACACTAAGTCCCAAAAGTAGGCACATTTTGTTTAACATATGAGTTCCAATTCAAGATGTCTCTTCCACTGTCAGATGCTATTTAAACTGCAAATGTAAGTGAAGAAAATTTCTAAGTGTCTTTATTAATTCTAGGCCAAGAATAGTTGTAGGAGGATTCTGACATGGAAGCTTTAAATCCTTGCCTCTTAACATTATCCTCTGTCACCTAAGGTGTAAATACTGTTGGATGTCGTATTCTATCAGAGATTCACCAAACAGAAAGGGGTAGCAATAGCTCATATGGGACACATTGTACTCTTCAGCAAAATTATACTGAAACTCAGAAAATATATTTCTTTGAAATATATAAACAAAATTCACAAATGTTCATAACATTTAAAATTTATTCATTGATTTAATCTTATTACCATAAAATTTATAAAGATAAAACTTTGGTGAGTTAGTTTATTGATTTCACAAAGCCCAAAATTTCAGATTACACTTTGATTCTTATAAAAGGCCAAATCATAATAGCTTTAAAGCCCATTACCACAAAAGTCTAATGGGCTAAGCGCCAAAAAAAGTAAGGACCACAAGCCAAAGCCAGCTTGCCTCCATTTTAATAACACCCATAAGTTAAGAATAATTTTTATAAATGAACATTGGCAACCAATTTAAGGAATACTAACTTTGAACCCTCAATAAGGACAATGTTCCAAAACAAAACTCCATTCTCATTAGTAGATTTTTTAATGTACTCAATAATTATCATTGTATTTTGAATTTGGTCAACAAAGCCATTTGTTTTCTCATTTTGTTAGATTTCTGTACCATGTTATGTTCTATATAATATCCTTAATTTTGCCTCTCATTCTGCAAAGCATAATATATTTACTGTCCGGCTCTTTACAAAAAGAGTTTGCTAATCCCTGCATCATTTCATCACCAAATGCTACCATCACACTAATGACACTAATGAATTATCAAGATGGACTATATATTGTAAAATCTACTTGATGTAATTAATAATTTTCTTAGCAGAATTTAATTTTTCTAGACTTGTGAATGTATCTTATCTTTGCAGCTACTATTGAATGTAAGGGATTGGAGTGGAAATATTATTTTGGTTCGTGTCTTTGTAAAAAACATGAATTATTCCTCCTCTGTCAAGTCAGCATATGTGACCACATTCAAGGTCTGCCTTCCTGCCAGGGATGTAAACTAATAAAATTAAGTGAAGGGAGAGTTACTTGAATGCCCATTGCCAGGTACTTTTCTAAGTATCTCCTTTAATCCTCACTCAGGGTTCATGCTCTGTTGTCTCTCACTCTGAAACCTGGTCTTTCTTTATCATGCTCTCTCCCACTGGTAGAGTGACTACATTGTTTTTTCCTATGTGTGTGGTTTTCATGTTTCCTAACATGAATTATTATCACAGATTTATTTTTTTCCCCTCTGTTAATTTACATATTCTGACTATGTTTTAACAACCACTGTTAACAATCCACATATGGAGACATATATTCATAGTTAGGCTTGAAAAGTAAAGAGATTCTGGGTCATAAGGATTGGAAAATTAATATAAGGGAGAAATGAAATTGGCAGTGAGGTAAAAAGGAATCTTCATGAAACTAGTACACTGTTGCTCTAACTCCTTCAACTCTCCTCTATACCCTCAATCTATCCTCACTTCCAAATGGCTACTTTGGCCTCATTTTCCTTATTCCTGAATAAATGAATACCACATGTTTTATTTTATTTTATGTACACAACACTATCAAAGGAAATTTGCTAATATTTAATTATCTTTTCCAATAATTTTGAAATATTTAACCTTCAAGTTAAAAAAATAAAGAGAAAAAGAAAAATGTTTTCAATTGTATAATAGAAAATACTTAAAGAAAATTCCAGTAGTTTCATGGAAAAGTCAATGTTATTGGAAGTTTTCTAGAAATGATTTTTCATTTAATTTTGATGTGAAACACTGGACTAGAGAGAGTTGTTTTTTTTTTAAAAAAAAAAAATGAAAAGGTGTTTTCTATGATGAACTTAGAGATAAATATAATTCTCCTAATTCTCTTATGCCCCATCACAAGTAAATAAGTGAAAAATGATTTACTGACAAGAGTATACTTTAATGCTTAGAAGGCATGGGGTAAGGAATGGTTAAGGTACTGTGGCATTAACCAAAGAAACTGATACTGTACTCAGGACCTCTTTCTTTCCCTAGGTCTATTTCCGGTAGCCACAATGAGCAGCATATAGCCATGGGCAGACATCAACTCTATGCTTTAGACTAAGAACCTTGGACATCGACCAGCCACTGCCCTATATAAGCGGACACTACAATTACAACTTCCCAAACATCTCAATGTCTCTAAAACTCAAAAGATGTTGTTTTGTGCCCTAATTGGCTATGCCTACCTCTCTCCTCATATAGCTTAGATTGTGTCCAGTTTCCAAACTTTCTAATTTTTCATGAATTTCAATAACTTTTTTAAAATTTTTGATACTCTTGCAGACTACCCTCCACATTGTAGAAATTGACCCCACTATATGATTCCTTTTTTACTAAGAGTAAACTTTTAAAGAGATAAGAAAAGGAGAAATACAATGGAATTTAGGATGGTACCTTTCAAGAAAGGGTCATGATTCAATCATTGTTGCAGTTGAAGACTCAGAAAAGAATATAGGCTTTAACTTGACAAGGCTTCAACATTTTTTTCCATTTTTCTTCTTTCCATTTATGATCAATTTTGTGATTCTTTTTAACCTTTGCCATTAGTACTTTTTTTCACTCCACATTGAAGAAATCCCCACTATTCCACTATCTTCAAACTAAGAATTTCTTAAACATGTAGGACAAAACCACAAGCTTTAGGGAAGTTTTCTTCAAGAGTGAGCATTATGTAATATTTACTGGTATTTGGACTTATAAGAGATAAAATGGAGGGCATAATTTTAGGCTAGAGAAAATTTATCCTCAAGAATAACAAACATTAAGCACAAAGATGTATCAAACTTAAAGAAAACAATGTAGCCTTTGAGGAAACAATATTAAGTCAAGAAACAAGGAAAGTTTCAAAATTATTTTATTTACTATTTTTAATGACATTCAAGTGAAAAATACATCTGAAAACAAGTTGCTGTGAAAATGAAATGATTACTGACTTCAAAAAAAATCACTCAGAAGCAGGTGAGTGATTGGATTAAAGATGGCAGCTGAGTAACAGCTTCCCTGCAACTGGGCACGGCGAGTCTGGGGAGACAAGACTGCAGACATCTCTGGCCAGTGGGATCTGCCTATGATCATCCCTTTGAGGATACAGGGAGCCAGCAAGGGACTTTTGGACCCCAGGAGGAGGACAAAAACAGTGGAAAACTGGCAAGTAGCTGCATGTGTTTGATCAACCTAATCATGCCGGCAAACGTGAGTACAAGCAGCAGTGAGACTGCAAACTGGAAAGGCCTTACCTGCGAACTCTTTTGGTGTTCTTGGACTTGGCGCTCAGTTGAGCTGCCTTGGGGAGAGCTTGAGCAAAAGTGTGGAGAACTTTGGGTATTGTCTGGTGCCCCAAAATGAGCCACTGAGCTGGGCTCAGTGAAAGCCATTGTGTGGAAAAACTGCTCCGGCAAGCTTTGCCCTCAGGGTCCCACAGCAAGGATCGGGCGGGACAAAGTAACCTAGTGACTGAGCAGCTTAA
>CAUYPK010115586.1:0-18933 GCA_963574355.1 Loris lydekkerianus | reverse complement strand
ACCTGGGCCAGTGCAGTCCTGTGGCCTCACTGGAGGAGGGGACCGCGGCCTTCCCAGCAAGCTCCGCTGCCAAACATCTCAAGAGCTGGGGCCGGCTTCCACGTGTGTCTTGGAGGAGGATTTCATCCCTGCTCCTCCTGCCATACGGGGCGCCCCCCGCCCCCGGGCCCGGCCCCCGCCGGCACCACCCCCCCCCCCCCCCCCCCCGTGCCCTCACTCCTGCTTCCTGGGTTTAGGTGCCCTCCCTATACTCAAGTTCTGGCCTCAGGGTGGGCTTCGGGAAGGCCCCAACCCAAGACCAATGCCTGAAAGAAAAACAGAGCAGAGGACAGAGAGGGCCGGGCCATGCCTTTCAGGGCTTTGCAGGTCTGCCCTCACTACAAGGACACTTTCCGTTTGCTAGGTGAGAACACTGAGGCAGAGAGGTTAACTGACCTGCGCAAGGTCACACAGCTCATAAGCAGCAGAGCTAAGATTTGAACTCGAGGAGTATGCGTCATCTTCTCTAAGCAAGAGACAGAGGGTGGAGACCCAGCACTTGCTGGCAGAGCCTGTCACTTGGACGACTGTCTGTGACTTGGGCCCATTCAAGAGAGCAATACATCCCTGGGGAAAAGGAGAGGGGGAGCTAACTTACTATAAAGGGCAGGGAGTCTCCACTGCGGACACCACCACCAAAGTCCCTCTCTCCATGACCTTGCTGTGGAGTTGAAGAGACAGACATGTACCATGCAGTGAGCACCACAAAGACAAGGAGGGCATCTGAGCAGAGGGGATATTTACACTGGGCTTTGATGGGTGTGTAGAAGTTCTCCAGGAAAGCAAAACGGATGAAGACAGTACAGGCAGAGAGAAGACCATCTGGAGGCACAGGGCAAGGGCAGGTCAGCACAGGCAGGGACAAAGCTGGGAGCCTCAGATATAGACCTGGGCTCAAAGTGCAGTTGGCACCGCTTACTACACCATCTCAAGCAAGTGACTCCGGCTCTCCAAGGAAACACCAGGCTCCTCGTCAGTAAAATGGGGACACCTCCTGACAGGTATCACTGTGCTCATGAGTTCCTCATAAGTAGGAGAAATTAGATGAGCTAGCAGGTGCAAGACCCCCACGTAGTCCCTGGGTCTGAGTATCCATGAGGTCAGAGTCACGTGTGTTGGAGAGGTGTACTGGAGAGTTAGCTGGCAAGCACCTGTCATAAAGGGCATCCCATGTCACATCCAAGTACCTGGACCTTATAGGCAAATGATACAAAACATGGGGGTGGGTGGGAGGGGGCATGACCTGAAGTGAAGCTTAGACAGCCACCTCCGGGCTGGACTGCAGGCTCACTGGGGTCAGGGAAGTGACCCAGTTCAGTACTTGGCACGTAGCAGCTGCCCGAGAAATGTCCTGGAGAAGACAAGGCCACAATCCAGGGTGGAGCCCTAGGAAATGCCTAGATTTATGGGGCAGGAAGGAGGAGGAGAACCACCAGAAGGAAGTGAGAACAAGAGAAGACGACATGAAAGGGGAAGTGAGCAGAGGAAGGGCAGTACATTTCCAGGAGACGGTGGCCACTGACAGGTGCTGGAGGGAGGTCAAGTAGAATACAGAGAAATGGCCACTAGACCTGTCAACCACAAGGTCACTGAGGACTTGGGCACCGGGTTCCGTGCTCAGGGTGTGGGAGGGCACCAGAATGTAATGGAAGAAGGGCAGGATGGGACACAAGGAGGTGTTTATAGCATCTATAAAATCCATAAGCAACGCTTTCAAAAAGTTTGCATTAATTCTTGAGATTTTTCAAGGAGCAAAAATCTTAAATGCAATTCAACTCATATTGATGGAACATCTTTTCCAAACAAGAGATACCCTACTTATGAGGAAAATGTCTTCATCCTGGGAGACGTGCTACAAACACAAAACAAGCACAACTGTCACCACCCAGGAAGCCAAAAGAGCTGTCCTCAAAGCCATGCACTTTAGGGTATGAAAAAAGCCATGCCCTGTGGCTCGCATCCTCCCAGCAACAGATGTGTGGGCAATAGAAGACTTGGTGTTGCAGAGAACTACAAAGGTAAGGAAGCCTCAATAGCCCTTCAGGGTACCACTTAAAAATAAAAATTCAATATTGTTGCTAGAGCAAAGTAGGTGCTTAATAAATGTTTGCTGAATGCATGACCATCAGACAGGTTAGCACTTTCAAATGTTCAAAGGCCTGTCACAGATTCAAAGCTTCCTTTTGATTTCATATTCTCTATGACCTACTGGGAAATTTCTCTCCTTCCTTTCTCTCCCAAATGTCTAAAATCCACATGTGTATGCACAGGTAGGGAAAAGATATTCAAAGGTAAACAGCACGACAGACAGACCGGCGACTGTACATGTGAGCCACTGTTGATGAACAGGCTGTAGCCAGCAAGCGTCTTAGTCTCCTGCCTTCTCCCTTCTCTTGGTAACCACACAGCAGTCTTCCTCGGGAACCACCTCTCTATGGTTTCAGTTCTTACCACCCAGGTAGGGCTGAGCCCACCATAGACAGGCTATGCTAATAATGCACACTTGTTTAGCCAGAATTCATCTCCTCTCTGAGCCTACTCCTAGTTGCCTAACCTAGAGACTATGGCCAGGACTCTTATATGGAAATAACAGAGAACTCATGCAAGCTGGCTTAAGGAAAAAAAAAAATTAATCTGCTCATGAAAGCAAACAGTCTAAGGAGAAGACTTAAAGCATGGCCAGATGACCCTGTCATCTGGTCTCCAGTCCCCACTGTTGCCTGTTCCTGATTCTTAGACAGGTTCTCTTCACATATGGTAGATACGCCCTCTGAGGTCCAAGCCTTCATTATTCTCACCAGTCTTAATCCCAGAGAAAGATAAAAGGACTCCTTGGCAACAGCTCAGTCCAAAGTCTCAGCAATGAACCTCAATGGCTTGACTTGAGTCACATGAGCGTAAGTTTGGACCAATCACTTAACAGAGGGGATGGCTTACTCTGATTGGCCAGGTCTAAGTCACGTGCCCACCCAGTGAAGAAGGGCAGGGTCAGTCTTACTATTACTATATTGGCAGAGTAGGATTCTCATGAGATAGAAGGCAGAGGTTCTCTCAAAGGATGGGTTGCTAGACACACAAAAACATCAATCCCTACAGCTCTCTGTGAGTCAGCTTTGGGCTGAATGCTACAGGCTGACCAGAGCATCATGGGAATATCACCTGCACCCAGACCATCACCCAGACAATGTTTCAGGGCACCTACCTCCAGTCAAGCTGATATTGCCCTGTATGAAGGCACCTTTTCTGGTAACTATCCCACCCCTCAAATTTATTTCAACCTATCCACTGATGTGCAACACCTTCTAAGAAGGTGCTACTTGAACAACCACATTTGTTGAGCATTTACTGTATACCAGGCAGTACCCTACAAGCTTTATATGTATTATGTCGATTCATCCTTACAATAACCTATGTGTTACGGGTCATTATCCCCAACTTACAGATGAGGAAACAGAATCTGGGAGCCCTGCCCAAGGGCACACAGCATAGCAAGGCTACAGTTCAAAGCAATACACTCCAGCTCCACCATAGATGCTCTTAACCCATCTCCTGTAAAATTTGCACCAACAGAAAACTGGATTCATTCCCAGATACCTGGATTCTTTCCAAAATAAAACTGCTGGCAACAGGGTAATTTGAGGTCCATCAGTAGAGGATTGGTTAAACAATGTTACATTTATATGAGTACTATGTAGCCATTTTAAAGGGTGCAGCAGCAGAAGAGTGGGAGTTGGCCCCAAAATATCTATACATCTATAGTATGATCCCTTTTTGTAACAGAAAATGCATATAGAAAAATATTTCAACATAGATGAATAGAACAGCAATCCATCGGGTGACAACAATAAAATGTCAGCTCCACGAGGAGAGGGGCCTTCCACTTCTATATTTACCCTCAGTGCATAGAATAGGGCCCCACAAGTAGCTGCTTTGTACACTGAAGGAACGAATGAATAAACCAGAGAATGAATGAATGATCCAATGAACACATTTCTGAGGGGTAAAACGATATTGGGGTTTTATCCTCTTTTTGTTTAGTCCTAGTTTCTGAATATTCCATGAGAAATCTGCATTATTTATATACAAAACAAAATGTGATTTTGTGCCAACAGCCTGTGCCATTGCCTCATCACATACACACACTGTGTAAGACCTTTGCGCTGAAATCAGACGCTTCATCCAGGCTTCCCCTCCAGCTCCACAGGCTGAGCCCTGGTTCCTCCCAACTCCCAGTGGTTCTGTTGAGTAACCCAGACACACTCCAGCCCAGCTTAGTATCACTTCTCCCCGTCACCTCTCCCTCGCCCACCTTTCTGATGCTCTCAGATGATGTACTCTATTTCCATGTCACTTAAATTCTGCAAACAAAAGGACAGTCACAGTAATTGACATTACAGAGTACTTTCTATGTCCCAGGCACCAGGCACTTGCTTTCTTAACCTTCCTAACAACCACACGATAGTAGAAGAGTTACCGATGGGCAGCTCACCTGTGCCAGGTCACATGACTGGCAGGTATTTGAACTCAGGCCATCTGACACAGCCTGAACCCTTAACCGCTATGCTGACCACCTCTCACCATGTACTGAACAGCCACTGCACGTGGACTAGGCCATGGTCTAACATGCCTATGTAGGACCTGATGCCTACTGTGTGTCTGTCTGGGGCTGCTGTCTACTGTGCACTGAGCTGGGGCACACTTGCTTCCCAACAGAAAGTACTCAGCACTACCTGAGTAAAAATAATTATATACAAAGTAATGGGAAGGGCAGCCAGGGCATATCAGGGCCTGTGCTTATTGCAGATGTATTATTTCAGTTGACCTTCCCAGGAGCCCTCAGAGCCAGCCACTGTCAGGAACCTTCTTTCACAGACCCAAAACCAGGCACAGAGTGAGGGATGCACTTGCCCAAGGCCACACAGTGAGTGGGAGGCACAGTCAAGGTGAGAATCCAAAATAGTTCTGATTCCAGAGTGTCCTGACAACTGAAAAAAGGGGATCATTAAGCTAGGTGAGTGGCTGAGTCTGAGATGGGCTGAAATGGGGAAGAGGAATTCTGCATGCAGGTAACCTCCAAAACTAAAAGCACCAAGGCTGGGAGTGTCACAGAGTCAGGGTGCAGGCCACAAAGAGGGTGTGGAGCTACCCTGTGTGTGTCCCCAAGAGATGTGGGTGGGGACAAACCTTTAGAAAGCCAAGCAGAAAGTCTGGGAATAATTCAATGGGCAGAGAGCACCATAGACAGTTAACAAGCAGAAGAGTGACTTGCTTAGAGAAGTGCCCTAGGAAGACTTACTCCAGCAATGGGGGACAGTTTTGGGAGGACAGACCCCCAAAGCTAGCTGTTATTCCAACTTTTCACACAATAGACACAAGACAAGGAAGACCAAGGGCTGAGGGACTGCTGTAATCAAGAGGAAGCGATGGCGGGTAGGCCTGGTTTCGGTTTGTCCCTCTTTGGAAGGCAATGCCCCACTCTGCCCTCAGGAAGTGCCCTCCCTCAGTGTGTCTCCTGGCTTAGGTGGGGCTTCCACCTCCCCACCCCAGGGGTGGGCATGTGATCCAGGACAGGCCACCCAGAGTCCAGTGATTGGTTCAGAGATGGGCACAAGCCCTCAGCTAGGACAGTCTATCCGGGATCTCCAAAATTATTGGCAAGGAGACTCGCTCTGTCTCTCCACCAGGATGGCTCAGCCCATGGGCTGAAGCTGGAGCACTTGATGACCATCCTCACCACCACTCAAGGAGAACCTTCCCCACCACCCCCAAGCAAGGCAATGGAGGTGCAGATAGGGACAGGCTAGCCTAGAATTTGGTGGCCTCCCCTGCAGCTAGGACTTTTCCTGGAGTTGCCAACCTTATAAGGTATATATGGATATTTTTGGCCCCAATGACACTGTGTTTGGCTTCTCTCACTGCACCTGACAGATCTCTGACCATCCCATGTGAGTGAACTGTGAGGTGAGCGCACAAGTGAGGAAGGAAGGCAGCCAGGCAAGAGCCCAAACAGGGCCCAGAGGGCTCCAGCTCCTGCCAGCAAAAAGACTGGGGAGATGAGGGAAAGGGAGCTGGCGGGGCAGCCCAGACACCCTGTGACCTTCCAGGAAACTGCTCCAGGAGAGGAGAAGCCAGGCTGGGGACTGGGGGATGAGAAGAGGGTGGATGGGAAGTGCCAGGGGAGGAAGAGGATGGACAATAACCTGAGGAAGGGGTGAGGAAGAATGTGTTTCAGAGACAGAGAGCGCCTGATCACCAAGGGACAAGTGTCAGTGAGAAGGGGAAGCCCCCAAAGAGGCCCCCAGTTTATGGAAGAAGAGATTGGGTGATGTTTCTGGGCTTCCAACTTGGCTGCACACTTGTGAGATGTTTGGACACTAAGTCTGAGGCAGACTAGGAGCCTCTCTTCTCAGGCCTATCAGGACACCCAGTGGGGAATTAGAGCCACCAAAGAGCCCTCCTTCCCTGCCTCACAAGTGAGCAAATGAGTATATTATGTGTAACCAGCAAACAATCCCACAAAAGGTGAGAATCTCAACTATTTCTTTAGAAATAGAATAGAATAGAAGCCAAGAGCACAGACCCTGAGGCCAACCTTCCTGGATTCAAGACCCAGTTCTGCCTCCTCCCAGCTGTGTGGTCTCAGGCATGTCACTTAACCTCTCTGGGCCTCAGTTTCCCAGAGAAGAAATGAATGGAAAAATCTCAGTACCTGCTGCACAGGGCTGTTTTAAGATGTAGCCAAGATAAGGCATGTCTCACGCAGTGACTGGTATACAGCAAGTGCCGGAAAGTCACTAGTCAGTGTTCTGTGTCCACTGTCACTAGGTTATGAGGACACAACTGTGGGAAGGAACAAGCTCTCCCAAGGGGAGCAAGCACAGACGGAGACTATTACTTGCCCCTGCGTGTGTCTGACAGAAGGCTGAACAAGCAAGCAGACTTCAGCTGAGGCAGACAGAGGCTTCAGCTCCCACGGCCCATTCATAAGGATCAACAAGCAGCGGGGGGAGCATTTTTAGCTCTCCTGCCAGACACACCACTCCTCACTCCCATGCCTGATCAGAAAACCACAAAGCCTGCTGCGGGAAGGAAGTGTCCTCTGACTGCACCAGAGTGGGCGGAGAGCCCAAAGGCCAGAGCATCTGTTAGGAATCCAGGGACAGGATGTAGCCTTTCTTCTGCGGTCACCTTCTCCTTGGTGGGGAGAACAATAGCTTCAGAGACAGAACACCGGCTGATGGAGGAGGGGGCAGCAAAGTGACCAGCAGGAAGAAAGAAGCTAAATTATAAGGAAGAGAGCTGGCTGGCAAAGCACAGCCTCAGAGCCTGGTCCTGCACTAATCTGGGGGGTGGGAGGGAGTTGAGAGTTTGCACTACTCTACTCGCAAACACATCTAATCTATCACAGAGGCCTCCTGAGTCAGAGGCCTGGATTCAAATCCTGACCCCACCAACTCTCCACATTGTTGAGGTACTTATGGTCTCATATTTTAAGCCGATTATTTACAAAAGTGATGAATGAATGCCTAGAGGTAGCTCTCAAGGGTATATTTTAGTTGGGAGTGTGTATGTGCACGTGTGTGATCTTAGCACCACCCAGCCCAGACACTTCCCAAATACCCTTTGAATTAAAACAAATGCAAAATACAATTCAATTAAGGAAGCAGTTATGGAAAGAAATGCCCAAATGAGCCTGGCATAATTTTGTACTTTTTATTTATTTCACAGATGATCATGTGGCTTGGACAGATGCTTTCTGGAGCATCTTACACACTGACCCACCCGCCCTCATGAAAGCCCTATGAGATTACAGGTGAGGAAACTGAGCCCCCCCTCTCCCCTGGAATTAAGTAACTTGCCCCAAACCACACTGCCAGGAAGGAGCCACTTGGGATTCAAACCCTCAAGGTCTGGCTCAGTGTCCACGCCCTACCAGGCCTTTGTCTGAAAGTTTGCTTCCAAGCTAAAGACCAGAGATTGGGAGAGAGTCAAGTTCTCCCATCTGCTTAAAGGGCCCTATTGTCAAGACGTCAAGATACCTGCTACATGCGGCTCACACACCACAGGCAAGTGCAAAAAGAACACAAATCTTAAATACACAGTGTGATGATATTTTACTTGTGCGCACACCTGTGTAACCCCCCACTCCCAGATCAAAATATCAGACATATCTAGCTCCCTGCAGCCTCTTACATAGCCCCTCCCAATCAGCATCTATCTGCCCCCAAAGCTAGCTGTTATTCCAACTTTCCACACAATACACTTTGCCTTTTCTAGAATTTCATATAAATGGAATCATAGGATGTATACCCTTTTGTGTTTGGCTCTATTCTTCAAACTAAAAAACCCATATCTGCTCACACTGATTGTGGGAGGAAGAAGGGTGCAGCTGACAATTTCTCTCCCAAACAGCCACCAGCTTGTTTTTATTTTGGCTCACTGATCTGTCAAAGGACTGAACACTGGAATTTGGAACTGCAGTTGACCTTGGAAAAACCAGCGATCCACTGGGGGCAAAGGAGCTGTCCCTCCCGGACAGGGTATTGTGGGAGTGAGGCCAGTGGGTCACTTCTACTGCTTTGGGGGTGCAAAGGGGAAAGGCTCCAAAAGGCTTTAAAACGCTCAAATCTTGTTCCTCCAATGCCCAGCGCCAGAGTCGCCCCAGGCGGCCACCGGTTCCCGAAAGATCACGAATCCGCCTCCCTACCTGTGCACTGCTGGATGAACTGCTGGTATTCCGCTCCCTGCTCGCCGGGGACGATGGTGGAGCCGTCATATTTAAAAGTCACCCTTTGGATTGGAAGAAGAAAAAAACACACACACACATCAGCGTTGGTGGGCGCAGCGCTCCCGCAGGACAAGCGAACCGCTGCTCTGGCTACGGAGCAGCCAGCGGAGCTTTCCACGCGGTCGGTCCTGGCACAAGGATGCAGAAGACAGCACGGGATGCCCCTTAATCCATCCCCTGTGGAAAGCGGCTCGGGGAGCCGGGCGTGGAGAGCAAGGAAAAGTTCCTCACCAGATGACCGCCGAGCTGTCGTCGCGCACCAGGTTGTACGCCTCCCGGCAAGCCTCTTTGTCGATCTTGGTGGCCATCGCCGCGGGGCCGCAGCGGGGACACTACCCCCAGCGACCTGGGAGTGCTGCAAGGGTCTGAGCGCGGCGGGGATGCGCCCAGGCAGACGAACTGGCAGGCGACGGTGACCGCGACAGCAACGCTGCACCGCGAGCTCTCAGCGCAGCTGCGCCTGGGACTGCAGACCCGGCACTCGCCCGGACCCCAGGCCGCGGCCTGCCCCGCCCCCTCCTGCCATTGGCCGCTCAGATCGCGGCCCGCCTCTCCATTGGCCGTGGGGGTTCGGGGCGGGGCTTCTTCTCCCTTGCACAGCCAATCCCAGACCAGAAGGGTTGCGCAACTCCTCGGCAGGGGCTGGAGGAGGGCTTCTTCCTCCTCCCGAGCCCTCCTCCCTCTGGCTCTCCTCTCCGCCCTCCCACTCCCCCTCCTGGACGCCCCCACTCTCCCTACTTCCTACTCCCCAACCCTTCTCTCGTCTTCCTCCCGCTCCCGTTTGTCCCTTCTCTTCTTCCTCCCTCTCCTTGCTTCGCCCACCCCCAGCCCCTTCTCCCTGCTCCTGGTTGCCTCCTCCAGGCTCTCCCCCTTCCTCCTCCCCTCCGCTCCTCTTCCCTTCCCCCTCCTCGCATCCCCTCCTTCCCTAGCCCTTCCTCCCTTACCTCGTCCTCCCACTGTTTCCTCCGCTCCCCCCTCATTCTCTCCACCCCTGCCCACCCGGCTGCGAGGCTTAGAGCTCCACCGTGGACCTCCAAGGGGATGATGTAACGCCTCAAGCCCGAGAGGACCGGCTGGCCGCGGCCCCCACCCCAGGGTTTGCTTCCCTGGCTTCTAGGGGGGGAGGAATTGGAAAGAACGCAGCATTTCAAATAGGAGGGCGTAGAAAGTGGACTGCTTCCAAAATACTAGTGGGATCACTGTTTACTTGTATTCTCGTTATTTGCATTCACGTCTTACCTCGCCTTTGGGCTCCTCTGAGAGCAAGAGCTGACTCACTCCACCCTCCTCATTCCTTCCCTGACTCATTCATTCATTCCCTTACCCCGTCAGTCCACAGAGACCAGCTACAGTGAGGGAACCAGGCTATTGAATCGTGTCTAGCGCTGCCACTTTCCACCTGGGGACCGTTGGGCCTTTCTGAGATTACTTCCTTCAAATAGGAAAATAATACAATGGACATCACTAGTTCAAGTTTAATTGAAATGATACATAAAAACAAACACATTCAATAAAAGGTCATTGTTGTTGGTTATCAAGTAATAAAAAATGAATACTAAATAGAAGCCCAAAGGGTTAAGAGCAATGTCCAATTAATATTAGAATTCCTGACAGACCCTCAGTGTCTCTCATCTGAAATCCCAGCAATCCTCCTGAGGCAGGAGGGTTGTTCGAGATCAGAAATTTGAGACCAACTTAAGCAACACAGCAAGATCTATCTCTAAAAAAAATGAAAAGAATTAGCTGAGCATGGTGGCACACGCAGGTAGCCCCAGCTACGCAGAAGCAGAGGCAGAAGGATTGCTTAAGCCCAGGAGTTCAAGGCTGCAGTGAGCTACGGTTGTGTCACTGTATTCCAGCCTGGGTGACAGAGCAAGATCCCATCTCTTTAAAAAAAAAAAAAAAGAAAGAAAGAAAAATTTTTAAAGAAAGAAAAGAAAAAAGTTAAAGTTCTCAGCAAGCAAAAAACAGAAAGATGGGTGGATGAATCAATGGACGGTTGAATAGGTGATGGATAGGCTGGACCACAGTTTCAGAAAGATAGGAGCAGATGTTGCTATAAAGAAAAATAAAAAGAAATTCCCATTTATGGCTTGGTGCCTGTAGTACAGTGGTTATAGCACCAGCTACATACCCTGAGGCTGGCGGGTTCAAACCCAGCCCAGGCCAGCTAAACAACAATGACCACTACAACAAAAAAATAGCCAGACATTGTGCCGGGCACCTGTAGTCCCAAGTAGCTGGGACAGGTGAAGAGAATCGCTGAAGCCCAAGAGTTTGAAGTTGTTGTGAGCTATGACGCCATGGCAATCTACCAAAGGTGACATACTGAGACTCTGTCTCAAAAAAAAAAAAAAGAAAAGAAATTTGCATTTGATGCAGAGCAAAGTGCTTCCTACATTACTCCATGATAAAGGTAGTAGTACAATTGACTGCTGGCAAAAAAAAAAAAAAAAAGACAAATCCATTTCTCACACTATTAATCAGGGAAAATCCAAAAGGATCAAAGATTTAAATAAATAAACCACAAAAATTCCAGGAAGAAAAAAGAAACAAAAAACAGGGGAGCTTCCTTTATAAGCCAAGAATGGGAAAAGTCTTTCTAACCATAACTTGAAATCCAAAAGCCAACAAATAAATAAATGATGGATACATCCAAATATATAGTCTTCTTTTAAAAAAATCTTCTAGGGAAAAAAAGATACCACCTCATATGAGTGTAGAAATAAAAGACAACAGTGAAAAGTGTTTGCGACTCAAAGGATTATTTGTTAATATTCTGAGAGGTCCACCTAAAAAAACTAAGAAAAGAAAAAGAAGAATGGGCACAATATATGACCAGTCATATCAAATGGCTCTTAAGCATGAAAAATTGTTCAACCTCAACCTATAATGAGAGAAATGCAAATTAAAACCAGACTGAAATATATCTTCTTAAAAAATCTAGCAGTTTAGGCTTGGGTCCTGTAGCTCTTCAGCTAGGGCGCCGGCCACATACACTGGGACTGGCGGGTTCACCCCAGTCTGGGCCTGCCAAATGACAATGACCACTACAACAAAAAAATAGCTGGATGTTGTGGCAGGTTCTGTAGTTCCAGCTACTTGGGAGGCTGAGGCAAAAGAATTACTTAAGCCCAAGAGTTTGAGGTTGTTGTGAGCTGTGACGCCACGGTACCCTACCAAGGGCGACATAGTGAGACTCTGTCTCTAAAAAAAAAAAAAAAAAAAATCTAGCAGTTTAACAAAAAATCAATTTGACAAGCCTACATTGCTAGAGAGATTATGAAGACTCAGGCCCTCTTCTATATTACTGGTGGAGGTGTAAGTTAACATAGCCCCCATGGTGGCCACTTGGCAATATCTAGCAAATTTACAAATTTGTGTGACTTGACCAATCAATCCATTTACCTTACTGGACCAGAAGTACTCAACCCTGATTGGCCTCTGGAGTTACCAGGATGCTCTGATCCTACACTGGGAGACTCTGATGTAATTGGTCTGAGGTATGCCCTGAGTACTGGGATTTTAAAAAGCACCCTGGGTGATTCTCGTGTCCGATTACAGCTGAAAGTCACTGCTATAGATACACTTGCATGTGTGCAAAATATACCCAGGGTTATTCACTGAACTTTATTTCTAACACCAGAAGGTTAGGAATAACCTGAGTCCCCCTCAAGAGGGGCTGGATGAGCAGATAATGATGCTGGTCAGCCATTAAGGACCAGCCAGCTGTAACAGAAAGGAGGACCCTCTGTGTATGCTGAGAGGGTGTGTTCTACAAGATACATCATGAATAAGCACAGCTGGGTACAGAAGAGTGTGCTCAGAACAATACTCCTGGGGGAGGGGTGTAAAAATATACTTGTATTTATTTGTATGTATCTAAGAAAAAAAGAAAAGATGATGAGGGGGAGAAGCAGACAAGCCACGGAGTTGGGGTGGGAGATTTCACTGTATACCTTTTTAGTTTGTTTCCCTTTATTTCTAAAGCTTTTAAGTGCATTCTTTACTCAGAATACTAAATTACCACCAAGAACAGGGGCTCCCATATTCATTTGGCTGCGTGTCTCCAGGGTGTCCAAATGTGCTGAGGTTGTGGAAACCTCCCGTTTCTTCTGCCTTTGATTGTTCCCTTTCTATTCGTTGTTGACATCGCCCTCTACTGGAATGAAAACAAAATTAGTACACAGCTATGATTTAATAAAAAAATAATAATAATAAATAAAATAATAAAATAAAACAAAATTAGACTTTTTTAAATCCCTAATTTTGAGCCCCTTGCTGCCCATTTGCACAGCTAAAGCAAAAACAAGAAGAAAAAAAAAACCCTGAAGACCAGACAGAGGTAAATATTGTGTGTAAATATTTGTTTAAATTGGGACCCACATGATATAAAAAGCAATCTAATTCAACTTATGCCTCTTTAAGAGAAATCAAAATATGTGACACTTAGCACTTGTATGTGGTAGGTACTGTTACGAATTAGGGGAATGGGCTGGGTGCAGTGCCTGACACCTATAATCTCAGCACTTTGGGAGTTTGAGACCAGCCTGGACAACATAACAAGACCTCCATCTCTACACAATTTTTTTTTTTTTAAATTAGCCAGGTGTAGTGGTGGGCACCTGTATTCCCAGCTACTTCGGAGGCTGAAGCAGGAGGATCCCTTGAGTTCAGGACTTGGAAGCTGTAGTGAGCTACATCACTGCACTGCAGTCCTGGTAATAGAGGAGACCCTGTCTCAAAAAAATAAAAATAAAAATAAATTCGGGGACGGGTACAAGTTTATTTATTCATTCATTCATTTATTCATTCCTGGCACTGTGCCTATTGTGTCCGCAGGGGCCACAATCTCACTTGCCTGTAGGGGGCAGGCATGTAACATAAATGAACCAAGTGCGCAGCGTGTAGGAAAATGTTTTCTAGAAAAGGCAGTCTTCTAGGTTCCACCTTCCTCTGGGTGTCAGTTTCATCTTCAGAACAACTTCTCCACCGAAGAAGGCCACAGTTCTCGGCTCCACCCTAGTGCTGTGTGTAAGAGTCCCATGCCTCTATTTGTTTGCACCAAGCAAAAAAATCTGGATTTCTTGGAGAAATCTCTTATTCTTAACCTTTGGCAATAAAAGTGTGACATTTAAGAGCTGCCTGTGTGCAAATGTGAAATTAGACAAATGTCTCCTAGTCCTCTGGAGGTTAAAGTCTAGTATGAGTGATAAGCACTTGCCCCAGTATGGACTCCATTCAAATAGGCTTGAACAGTGAGGGAAACTCTATCTCAAAAAAAAAAAAAGGAGGAAAGAAAGAAAATACTCTTACAACTCAACAATAAAAGGGCAGGGTGGTGCCTGTGGCTCAAAGGAGTAGGGCACCGTCCCCATATGCCGGAGGTGGCAGGTTCAAAGCCAGCCCCGGCCAAAAACTGCAAAAAAAAAAAAAAAAAAACAATAAAAAGGCAAGTAACCCAGGCCTGGCATAGTGGTTCTTCTCAGGAGGCTCAGGCAGAAGGATGCTTTAGTCTAGGAGCTCAAGGTTACAATGACCTCTGATCATGCCAGTGCACTCCAGCCTGGGCAACGGAGCTAAACCCCATCCCTAAAAAAAAGAAGATAAAAAAATAAAAATGGCAAGTAATCCAATTAAAAAATAGGCAAAGGATTTGAAGAGATATTTCTCCAAAGAAGTTACACAAATAGCCAAAAGCCACATGAAAAGATGTTCCACGTCACTAGGGAAATGCCAGTCAGAGCCACAATGAGATATCACTTCACACTGCAAGACAGACAGTTATAAGCACTGGTGAGCATGTGGGGAAACGGGAGCCTTCCTAGGTTACTGGTGGGGGTGGAAAATTTTGCTGCTGCTCTGAAAAACAATCTAGAAGCTTTTCAAAATGTTAAACATAGAGTTATTATAGGGCCAATAATTCCATGCCTAGGAATATAACCCCCCCAAGTGAAAACATATGTCCGTATAAAAACTGGGTATGAATGTTCACAGCAGCATTATTCATAATGGCCAGAAAGTGAAAACCAAAACGTCTTTCAGCTGATAATGGGTAAACACAAGGGTATCCACACAGCAGAATATTATCCACCTGCAGAAAGGAAGTACTGATTCATGCTAAAATGTGAGTAAACCTACAAAATAATGCTGGAGGCTGGGCATGGTGGCTCACATCTGTAATCCTAGTACTCTGAGAGGCTGAGGTGGGTGGATCACCTTAGCTCAGGAGTTCAAGATCAGCCTGAGCAAGAGTGAGACCCTGTCTGTACTAAAAATAGAAAAACGGGCCAGGCATCATGGTAGACATCTGTGGTCCCAGCTAGTTGGGAGGCTGAGGCAGGACAATCCCTTGACCTAAGAGACTAGGGATCCTGTGAGCTATGATGCCACAGCACTCTACCCAGGGCAACAGAGTGAGACTGTCTCAAAAACAACAACAACAACAACAACAACAACAAAAATTATGCTAAGTGAAAGCATCAGTCACAAAAGACCATGAGTATGTAGAACAAATACTAGAAATGTCCTCCTGTTCAGTGTCCTGTGTGCTGGGTGTCACGCTGAGTGCTCTGCAGCTATTTTCTCAGTTAATTCTCACATAAATCTGAGGAGGGACTGAGACTATTCCTCCCACATAGATAAGGGAACTGAGGCACTGAGCTGTGACACTAGATCCACAAGTCTGAACTCTGTGGAGACACTATTTGAACCCAGGCAGTTTGACCTCAGAGGTCTCAGCCTCTATACCGAGAATCAGAGTTTGGAGACTTGACCTGGACCCAGAGTAGCTCAGCTGCGGGTGCTTTAAGGCAACTAGAAAAATCTGTGCTGACTTTTTAAGAACGTCCTTTTTGCCTGGGATTTATTTCATTCATTGCAGAAACTTTACTGACTCTTTAAGGTCAGTATCCCGATTTCCACATTTTCCTTTGGACTACAAATCAAAAAAAAAATTCCCACCTCAGCTGTAATTAGAGGCTGGGAATAAAACGTAACCCTGAAACTTGCTTTCCTCAGCAAGGTGGTTGTCATCCCCAAGCAGGTGCCTTACACAGAGTGGATATTTATAGAAAATGTTATTTATGGAATCTGTGCTTATCTCACTCATCGTCAAATCTCTGAAAAGAGGCTCCCAGGAGCATTTGAAAAGAAAGTCTCAGAGCCACTGACAAAGTATAAAACAGCTGTTGGAGGGTCCTTCCCGAGGCACAGGGAGCCAGGCTGCTGCACCAGGCAGTGTGGTCCCATGGCTAGGGGTTTGGCTCTGCCACACCCTTCCTGAGCTTCAGTCTCATCTTCTGTGAGATGAGGGATCTCCCATGGAAGGTTGTTTTCTTTTTTTCTTTTCTTTTCCTTTTTCTTTCTTTCTTTCTTTCTTTCTTTTTTTTTTTTTTTTTTTTTGAGACAAAGTCTCACTATGTCACTCTTGGTAAAGTGCCATGGCATCACAGCCCACAGCAACCTCAAACTCTTGGGCTTAAGTGATTCTCTTGCCTCAGCCTCCCGCATCGTTGAGACTACAGGCACCTACCACAACATCCAGCTATTTTTTTTGTTGTAGTTGCCATTGTTGTTTGGCAGGCCCGGGCTGGATTTGAACCCATCAGCCCCCATGTATGTGGCTGGAACCCTAGGCGCTGAGCTATAGGCTCTGAGCCTCATGGAGGGTTTTTGAGGATCTCGTGGAATATAGAATGGCAGCTGGTATTTTCAGGGCTAGCCCCCCAAATCTATATAACTGTGTGTGATCTTAACTTGCACTACCAGAGTAGTGCACCGGGCTAGACTCCACCTTGCAAAAGGAAACTAGCAAGTGTACATAATAAAAGCATGAAGAAATCAACACAGAGCATTGGCTACACCAGGGGTGACTGAGCTGAGGAGCTGAGCAGGTTGGTGAGGCATCTCAAGACTGGCTGCAAGCTAAACCCCAACCCTGGTAACTACCCTCACATTTAAGTCTGTCTTGGCAACAGCTTCTCAGAGGGCCCAAACTAATACAACCCTTTGAGTGTGGAAGGTGGAAAGATATAAAAATATATTCTTTGTATTTATACAAAGAAAATGCTGGAAGGATATAGAAGAAAAAAATGAGAATAGAAATTGGGTGGTTTTATGGGTTAGGTGGAAAAAGAGAGGGCAAGACTTTTGGAATCATGTGAATGTATTATGTATGCAAACCATAAATTTAAAATACTCCTATAATACTTCCTGAAGAAAGTTGTTTTTGTTGTTTTTTTTTTTTTTTTCCAGCAGTGAGAAGGCATTTTATTCCGGATCCTACCTGCCTAAATCCTTGTTCTCTCAAGTCTTAGACATTTCCTTACCCTAATTTTCTTTTTCTTTTTTTTTTTTTTTTGCAGTTTTTGGCCGGGGCCAGGTTTGAACCTGCCACCTCCAGTATATGGGGCCGGCGCCCTACTCCTTTGAGCCACAGGTGCCACCCTTCTCACCATAATTGAAGAAAGATTTTTTAAAATCGTCCACTGTGGAGTCACGTGACAGCGCTCAACCGGCTTGCGTCAGCTCGCTCTTAAACGCCTGCTTTTTAGATTAGCAAATGAACCCGAGGCGTAAGGCACGCCCCCTTTCCTCTCTCCACCAATAGCGTCTCGATGCCTCCTGAACAATCCAATCACCACTTCCGCCTCCCTTGAATGAAAAGGCAGCGGTCCAGTGGGTAGAGCCGCAATCAGAAGCAGGCGGCAGAAGCGTGGCGGGTTGTAACCCGGCGCTGGGCAGCCAACTAGCGTTGGGCGGCTCTTCTCAGCACGCGAAGACGAGCAGGGAACCAGCGTCATGGCAGAGCAGGATGTAGAAAGCGAAGTTTTGGATTATGAGGAAGATGAAGAACCCCAGGCTCCTCCGGAGAGCACTCCAGCTCCCCCTAAGGAAGACGTCAAGGGATCCTATGTTTCCATCCATAGCTCGGGCTTCCGGGACTGTCTGCTGAAGCCAGAGCTCCTGAGGGCCATTGTGGACTGTGGCTTTGAGCATCCGTCTGAGGTCCAGCACGAGTGCATTCCACAGGCCATCCTGGGCATGGACGTCCTGTGCCAGGCCACGTCTGGGATGGGCAAGACAGCAGTTTTTGTGCTGGTCACCCTGCCGCAGATGGAGCCTGTCCACGGACAGGTGACAGTCTTGGTCATGTGCCATACAAGGGAGCTGGCCTTCCAGATCAGCAAGGAATACAAGAGCTTCTCCAAGTACATGCCCAGTGTCAAGGTGTCTCTGCATCAAGAAAGATGACGTATTGAAGAAAAACTGTCCCCATATTGTGGTGGGGACCCCGGGCCGGATCCTGGCCCTCGTGTGCAATAGGAGCCTCAACCTGAAGAATGTGAAGCACTTTGTGCTGGACGAGTGTGACAAGATGCTGGAGCAGCTGGGTGAGTGTTTCTGCTGGGCCTGTGGGGCTACCCAGGCCCACCCAGCATACCTTTCCCTCCCTACACAGCCCAATTTCAGAGCCAACATCTAGGTGGCCCTGACTGAGCAGGCCGAAGGCTCCCTGAGTGTGTATTGTGGGTGGCTGAGACATAGGTCTCCTGAAAATGATTCTAGGGAACTGTCTAGTGTTAGCAGAGTGGCATATGCTGCTTCTGAACCCAAGCTGAATAGGATCACAGGGCCCACATGAGCCAGTGTCCCTGCCTGGACATAAAGGTGCACAAATATGTACCTATAGGAGTATCGTGGGTTAGTTTTAGGCCTCTGCCTGCCCTCAGTGAGCCCCGACAGGGCCAGTGGGAGATGGGCTTGTGTCCTGGGAGGTAGCTACAGCTCTCACCCCAGCGGCTATCTCTGCCTCAGGCTCCCCTCCCTGAAGTGCGGCTCGAGGCGCACGGCACGGCTGCTCCGCGCTGGCAGCGTGTAAGTGGATTGTCCTGCGCTGGCTTGTCCCCTGAGTCCAGCCCCTCAGGCACCTGGGACTCGCCCCTCCCTTCTCTCCCTCGTCATGGCGCCACTGGCTCCCTGGCACAGGTCCGGAGGGGTCTGGGTCTGGTCTGGGGTGGGGGTCCTGGTCCAGCAGATACTCATGTCCATCTGTTTCTTGCCCTCCCCTCCCAGACATGCGGCGGGATGTGCAGGAGATCTTC